>JALLPI010000746.1:0-20922 GCA_036939935.1 Cyclotella atomus | reverse complement strand
TTATTAACTAACATGGTCACTATTTGCTGCCAGGCTTAGCTCGGAATTGTTTGTAAAATTACTCTATCATCCATCCATCATCTTTATCCGACACTTTGCCTAAGGGCAGAGGCTCCTGCTGCGATTGATCAGTCGGAGCAGAGGAGGCTGCTGCCGCGGCAGAGTCATCGCCACCACCGAAGGACTTTGCTGAGATGGGAATTCCTTCCTTTCCAGCCTCAGGCTGCACTTGATTAAGCACCAAATTCGTCTCCATATCACTCAGGTCTGAGGGTTCATTGCCACTGCCGCTTCCTCTCTCGCTGCCGTCAGACTCCTCCGCATAAGAACAGCTATCCTCGCTGTCGCATCCGTCCACACTCTGAGAGTAATCCTCATCCTCCTTTGAATTGTATCCAGTCGGTTCCATCCATGACTCTGTCTTCGAAGCGGCTTGATCAGTCGCCGCGACGGCACTCTTCTTCTTCGTGCGTTTGGAACGACACCTTCTACGATGATGGTTCGATTTAGACTCTTGTGAGGACTCAGAAAGCACATCATCAATCTCCTGCTCAGACATCTGATCAAATGACTTCTTCTTGGGCTGAGCCGCCTTCTTCTGTACTGGCGGATTAGAAGTGGTAGCGGTTCCTTCGGTGCAGCCTCCATCTCGTTTGTATCCTCCCCTTCCATATTATCCTCGAGCACACCAAAAGAGTTCTTCAAGGCAGCAGCAGGCATGTCCTCCTTGTTGTATCCACGTAAATCGGTGGTGCCAAACTGGATTTTGGACTTGGAGGCTGTGGAATCGCCGCCGGCTTGAGGATCTGTGGCGGTGAGCTGTGAGAGGTCAAGAGTTGCAATCATGCAGAGGGAGGAGGAGAGACTAATTTTATCCTCTGCCACTTTCGTGAAAGTAAAGGAAGCATTCACCCGATCCACAAGGAGTGTAACAGGGGCCGCATCACGCTTCATAGCCTCCAACATGCTAACCAAAAGACCAAGGTTGGTGCTGCAGAGAGTGTCCTGGGTGAAAGAGTCTGAGAGATCGAATTTAAACTCTCGCGTGGGCAATCTGTACTTCTCGTAGGGGAGAATAATGACCTCCTTCTCATTCTTGTTATAGATCCTAATCTCCTGCCCATCACACTTGATGAAGAAGGGGCAGTTGCCATGATGAAACTTGCTTCGAGCTAGCCGGCACTTTACACTTGGCAGCCCGCTTGCATGAATCCTTTTTGATGAGGTCTAGATTGACTATCGAGAGCTTCTCCTGCCTTACAAACACATAGTGCTGCTCCCCATAGAGTTCCCTGACAATATCCTTGTGAAAGATCATCTCCCCCTTCCACTCCTTATCTCCAACGATTTGAGAGGCTTGATACGGAGTGAGATTCTTCTTACCCTGAAGCAAGTTGAGCTTTTCTCCCAACTTCACGGGCGTGAGAGACACATCAACATCATCTCCCGTGACATTGATGTCAGAGAAGGGATTGGCTTTAGCTGGTGATGCCTGCGGAGATTGTTGTTGATGGTGTTTGTGTTTGGGTCGTTGGTCTTTTGGGCAGCTTCCTGGACTTGGAGGCTGAGCCGTCAGTAGTTTGACGAGCCTTGTGGCCATTATCAGCCATTTGAAGAGCTTTGGCTGGGGTGGGATCAGTGGTGGACTCCACAGTATCAGTGTTGGTGGTGGTTTCGATTCGGTTGGGCATGATTAGGTGCTGTAACCACATACTGAAGGCAGAATTTGCATATAACAAGTGTTTGACGGCGGATTTAACTGCAATTTCTTCGACGTTATCGACAATGGCAGCAAGAGGGACGACTGCAGGGGTGGGTTCAGTGGTTGTGTTGGCGTGGTTGATGTATTTAGACCGCTGATGGTTCGAATTGGAGGGCTTCCACGGTGTGGATTCTCCTCGTTCTACGGATTCCTACGTAGCTTTAGTATTAAGATCATTTTAGTAGTGTGTCAACTACTGATCCTGGCTCGCAAAACTACGACACACACATCCATAACGCGATAAGCGACCACCTTGTCCCGAAGTGAAAGCCTTTTCCATGATACGTCTTCCCGACGCCAAGCAGGATCCTAATGGCTCACAGCACACATCCAACAAGCCTGGTTCCCACAGACCCTTGCTAAAAAGTCTTTCCTCCCCTGGAAGACTATTCGGCGGCGCTGGGCGATCCACTTCACACGTGGGCGACAATAGCACGCGCTTTGTATGGGGCGACCCTCCGCGACGCGGAATCTCCGAAGTGTTTCATGAGTTTCGCTACTTCCAAATGCTATCCCAGTCGGTCGAGCAAGCATTCGTCGAACGAAACTATCAGCTTGCTGCTCACACTCTCTCCATCCAACAAAATGCGAAGATCGTGGTGGCGTGGATGCTCTTCTTCTTAGCTACCTCCATTACTTTTTTCGTACATGTTGGAAATCTCACCGTGCCCGATGCCATGCTCTTTACTGTCTACTCAGTGACGACTGCCGGATTTGGCTCGATTCGGATTCCCCACACCACGGGCTTCCTAGTCGCGGTCATAGTCTTTATCTATTTGGGTCTCGCCTCAGTCACTATTCTAGCCGCGACTCTCTACCAGTGGACAGCGTGGAAGTCGTCGACAGCAAAAAAAAGCCGATCGGCATCCTACCAATCCATCATTTCGCGGGGCAAGTACATATACAGATCATCCGAATCAGGGAGGGCGGCTATTACTGCTTCCTACCTGTTGCTCCTATTGTTTACCGGAACGATTGTCATGATGTTTCTCGAAGATTGGAATCTTGCCGAGGCATTCTATTTTGCAACTTATGTGATGACTACAGTCGGATATGGAGCGCCGGTGGCGCCAAAATCTTTGGCTGGAACTATATTTTGTGTTTTCTGGGTGCCTTTCAATGTATCCTTTCTAAGCATTTATATGGGAAACCTTGGGAGGTATTACTGCATGATTACGGGCTGGAATACAAATCGCATTCAGAGGGAACTTCACAGGCGCTCTATGCAGCTGACTGCCCAGGAAGATGCCCTGACTAGAGCTGTGGTCAATCTCACAGCCTCTACTACAAAGCACGAAAAATTCCCCAAGCGCCTCAATAAAATGTCCGACGTGTTGCAATTCGTCTTGACGCAAATGTCAGTGGATGATTCTCTTGTGGATACATCCCATTACACGTTTTTGTCGCCAAAGCAGAAATCTTTTTTGCAGAAATGGTTGCTTCTTCCTTCGCAGTGGGGAGACTCGGTGTTTTCTGCCAACTCTTCTCGGAAACCATCTCTGCCACTACTTTTGCTTGTACAAGAGAGGGTGGCATTTATTATCGCAAAAGATATCGCTGGTCATGTCTCACCAGTCGGTGTAAAAGGTGAAACTACTGTCTCTGTGCGTTTGAATACTTTGGATGACGTCGAGCGCAAGTGGCTTATACCGGAAGGTCCCATAAAACAAGCTTTTAACATCGTGGCAATGGAAGTATTGATAGTAGTGGGAGTTCACAAACTCGTAATGCATGGTGCAGACGCAATTTTTTCTTTAGATCCTCTCGAAGTCGTAGACATTTTTACTCCACTATTGGCTGCTATGGCAGATGCGGGAACAATGGAAGGATGGATGGCAAGAACAGAGAAACTGGCAGAAGAATCCTTTTCTCGATCAAGTTATGTATGAGCTTGTATTTTGAAAGTCTTTGTCTGTTGTTTTCGAGGCTTGATACAGTTAGTCTGAGCGAGTTTATGCCCAGAATGTACCACTATTATGTGTCAGGTGTAACATGTATTTGCGGTAATCCTTTTGACTAAATAAATCAATCATTCAGACAATGACATTGTGTTGGACAAAGAAGTGCGCTTTAAGCTCTCTCTTATCTCCAACCTCTTGTGTACCACAGGAGGACAAGAGCCTGAGAGGTTATTTTACTCTGAGGAAAGGGTGTGAAAGCCAGCTCTACGAACACTTTGCACCAACCAAGCCACTGA
This sequence comes from Cyclotella atomus, assembly GCA_036939935.1. Lineage (NCBI taxonomy): Eukaryota > Bacillariophyta > Thalassiosirophyceae > Thalassiosirales > Thalassiosiraceae > Cyclotella > Cyclotella atomus. The sequence goes on along the minus strand of JALLPI010000746.1, from coordinate 16,963 downwards.
TTACTAACGACCAAAGACTACATTGCGCAGAGGAAACATATTTGGCAATTCAAAACTGGTGGACCAACAGCACAATGAGTCAAACTTCCCCCAGAATGGTCAACTGTGACAAGGAATAAAAAATGTATCACAAACAAAGGAAAGGAAAGTGCCACTACCACCAACAATCCTCAGCTATGAAAGAAAGCAACATAACAAGGCCTGTCATTCCAGATAAGAACACTAAGAACTTATGTATGTATCCTGTACGAAAGCTGACATGTGTAGGCATCTCGGGTTCACCTACATATGGACCCGTACGGTACTAACTAGAAGTTATGTAGGTAAGTTCGTCGTTCTCAGTGGTGACGAAATCGAGAGTGATTGGGAGCAAAAAATCCACAAATGCGCCCGGCAGCAACTGCCATCACCCACGCTCCACTGACAAATCAGTGAGTGATCGCACAGCAGACAAGCTGTAATCCAACAATCTACCACAATACACAGCGATCCACTGAATTTGCCAATCAGCACACATGGATTCCAACGATAATGCTGTCCCCGCTGTTGCGGCACAGCCCTTCACGCAGCGAGCACCCGACTATCATCTTGGCCACTATTAATGCAGACAACTCAGCCACCAAGTTCTTCGACACCTACATACACGTATATTAACAAATTGGGGATAACTACAATGGAATGTGCTGAAATTGAGGGAGATAATCTCCAGAACACTATTGCCGACTTGGTCGCATTTGCTTCTTCCACGGCCATCCCCAGAAACTACAACGGTGACTTCCAACCACCCCAATCCATCCTCAACTCAGATGAACCCATCCACATAATGACTGAATCAGTTCTGCTAGGCTACTTGGGAAAGATAGTGAAACTTGTGCACTTCAAATTCCCATAACACGAAGATTACCATGGCTTGGATCCCAGGAAGTCGGGTGACGTTGCAGAATGGTGGACAGAGCTAGATTCAAAAGGGCATTGAATAGATTTCACAATGAAATTGGCAGTGAATATATCTCTGGAGAGACAGCAAAACGGCCGCTGTGCTCTTCCAATGGGCTACGTGTATCGCCGAGAACTGGGCCAATGAATCTATTTGTGATTTCATCTCCATGATTGATCTCCAGTCTGTACTCGAACAGCTCATCCAAGCAGCAAGCCCCATCTATTGTTACTACCGTGATGAAAAGCTGCAGCATCCACTTATTGTGGCTCTTACCTATTCTGCTGCTGGCCGTGGTGGTGAGGTCAAGTTTGTGAATACTCAAGACGGATGCATCATGGCCAATTTGGATACCGATACTGTGTGGACTGAAAGCAAGACTTTGCAGAAGTATAGCATGCCAATGGTGCCCAACAAATCAGATTACACATACGACTTCTATCACTGCCTTGGCTCATATGTTATGTGTGACGATGGGCTCCACCGACTCCCTTCTGATGCGGTGTTTGAGTCATTCTTGTTTCCCAACCTGCACAGTATGAAAAATGCAAATGTTAAAAAAGATTTCTCTTATCATTCAAGGTGCTCTACCTATTGGTGTACCCAAGCCATTGAAAGATGAATACACTGCAAAGTCTGTCCGTAGAGGTGCGGTATCGGAACTACTGATGCAGATGTATGCGGTCGTACTGGGCACCATCTCATGAACAACGCTGAATCATATGTTGACGAGAGGAATGCTTTTCGAGCTTTAACAGGTGGGCGAGCATTAGCAGGGTGGGACAACACACAAACACACATCCAACTCCCTGGGTTTGATTGCATTGCCGCAAGTCGTGACGTGATCGATGGATTCGTTGAATGATGTTAGGGTTATCTAGGGTTTTGAGTCTGCTAAAACGGGGAGTAATTGTACCCTCAGAGGTGGAAACGGGCTGCAGACGAACCCAAAAGTGTCATCTTCCGTCGTCGCGAGGTCACTCTCTCATACTTCTTGTATCTCATACGAAGAGCCAAGAGAAGAGTAACAGAAGATAGCTCTCGCTCTCGAGAAGCAAAGTGGGCAGCTAGATAGAAGGTGATGTGGTTTGTCGATGAGGTGAGCGGTGAGGGCCTATGCTGCTGCCGTGTCTATTTCGCTGGCTGTCTGTCTCGACATATTGCTCTGGTGTAAAAAATGGTGACGAGATCCATTCTCAGCAGCAGCAGTAATCCGACTAATGTTCCATGTAACGAAATGATAATTGACGCTGCTGTGCTTGACAATGTGACAATGAAGGGATACGCAGAATTATTCATTGTATAGATATATTGCTTATAACTCTTTTTGCGGCTCTGCCTTCTCATTATATTATCATTATCAGCAGGCCAGATCTCATACTTCTCTTAAATGGCAGCGTACACATTGATAGAGACTTCAACTTTTCACTGTTTGTAGTCACAAGTAGTAAGCTGGGGTAAAGCGAGAAAATTCGTTGCTCTCTCTAGATAAAGAGGGAAGGTGAGCAGCGCATCATAATATTGGTAGATATATTACATGCCTAGAGCTTCATGAGAAGCCTGTGTCCTGCGTCCTGTGTAGATTGATCTGAGTGGCAACGTGCCTGCTTGAATGATGATGGTTGAAATATTGCATGGGCAGAACGAGATTTGTAGTTGTGGTGTATATATTCATATTAGCCAGCTGCACGGCGCAGTTGGCTTTCTTTGTTTTGATTTTAGATGTGGCAGTCAGGCCTCATTCATATGCGCTTTGGATTGGAAATAGATGATGCTGCACTTGATTTTGTGCTGATGGAATGAGATGCAGTCAAGATACATGCAGGTTGATTATTGATTATCGTTTTGTTTCGTTTGGTGACGAACAATCAGCAGCAGTTTGCCTTCTTTTCAGTGACGCAACACCTTGCGTTCGCATTAGTGTATTGTGAATTCCTCTTCTATTGCTGCTACGCTCACGAATTCCTTTGTCCCGTCTCAGCAAACAATCCGCACAGCAACAACCAATTAAAGCTCTATCTAGTCGATAGACTTCTCATCGCTTAAAGGGGGTCACCGTATACACCATTGAACAACAACAAATTAGCCACAACAACCCTAGCAACAACATGAGCATAAGCGACGAAGACACAGCCTCCACCACCTCCAAACGATCTACCAAATCTCCACCTCGTAAAATACGCCATCGGGAAGTAAATGATATCAACAATACTCCTGCAACCAACAGTGGCAATGCAACCAAGTCTGGAAGTGATAGCGCTGCATTATACAAAACTGTGCCGTTGACTACGGAGCAAGTTGTCGAATATGCACGAGTTCAGGTGGAACGAGTTTTACAATGCGCTGGCGGCGGTGATGAGAATTCGAATATTGCAGTCATTCCATCCTTGGTTTCGCTAAGTACTGATTTCTTTACTTTTCAAGATGGTGTTGGAGCTTCTGACGGTGGTGTTGCATCTACAAGCGGTGCAACCTCGTTGGATTTTCCATCATCCTTTCCCACGTTAACCACAAGCGGTGGAGGAAGTGCATTCGCGCCATCCTTGAGGCCGAGACAACACAACAATGTCGACAGCAGCAGTGGTGTAAATGGGGGGAATGTATTGTATTCAGCAATAGAGCAACAGCTACAAAATGAAAGATCCGTCACTCCTCCCATCGGACCTCAGGGGGCTCCCATTCCTCGGCACATTTTAAGTCGATTGGCCAATCAAAATCCTACTGTTGATGCTGCTTCCTCCGCCACCACCGGCTCTGAGTCTGTGGCACGAGGGTCCAACAACATCAATGCATCGCCCAGCCCCCGTCAAATCTTTACTACCAACTATCAAAATACAAGCATTCAACTCTCTGCTCCGGCTAGATTGGGGCAATCCATCCTCCATCCCAGCAATCAAGCTACTGTCACTTCTAGAAATCACGATTCCAAATATATCAACGTCGTCCAATCCTTAGTTGGAGCAGTCGAAAGAATGGAACGACGCCTAGAACAGGGAGAGAATGCCGCAATCAACACAATAACATCCGCCACCAATAATGCCTCCTTCGGTCAATCCCCACATGTATCAAGCAGACTTGCACCCTCCACACCGCAACGAAACAATGCTACATCCTTCACCTCAACACCGGTACCATCCACTCCCAAACAAGCAATATACAAAGATAATATTGATGAGTTGGAATCATCTACCATTACTCAATTGGCGGAAATTATGTTACACCCTCCCGTTGCCAAGGTTGTCGTCAAGATTGGTGATGAAGATGAGAAGATTGTTAGATATGTATGGAAAGAAGATGGTGAGGATGAGATGGAAGATGTTCAAATGACGAGTAATGAAAAGACTGATTTGGATAGTCCCATGGAAGGCAATGATGATGCAGTACAAACCATGAATTCATCTTTTGACGCAACAATTCCCAATATTCATCAAAGTGCCAAATCAAAGCCGAGATATCAAACCTCACAAGCGGCACATGCATCCATTGCCAATCTGGGTTTGTCTATGCCAAGAAGGGTATGTCAGCACCCTTTTCGGAAGAATGATATAGTTTGGTACGTCTTCTGATTTCCATCTTAGCTGCATTGTCGTGACAAACTCATATTGCTCACTTGGTTCATTTATATTCCATCACTGTAATAAAGGGTATGCCGCACATGCCAAAGCGACGAAACATGCGTCCTATGCCACGATTGCTTCACCCACAGTAATCACGAAGGACACGACGTGGCATTCTATCACGCCCAAGCCGGTGGATGTTGCGATTGCGGCGATGCCGATGCTTGGGACCCCAAAGGATTTTGTTCCAAACACGGTACAGCCAAAGGTGCTCCTGCCGGATCTGCCGTGGCGATTGTGGAACCATCGGTGTTGGGAGGAGTTTATGCCTGTGGCAATTGGTTGGTTGAGGTTGTTCGTGATGGTGTCGAGGGGGCATATAGAAGAGCCAATCCTGCATTGTTTTCTGATTCGACAAGTAGTAGTGATGAGAGGAATGTTATGAACCGCTCTGAGAGCTCGTCGGCAAGTTGTGATCGACAAGATGGGATTGATACTAGACAGAGAATGGAAACGAGGAGACAGCAGAGTTTCTCCAGGAGGAATACGGTAGCGGATGTTGAAACCATGAATGATGCACAGGCACCAATGCAAGTAGGAGATGATGTGTCGGAGCTTGATTCGAGTCAATCATCCAACGTAATGCACGAGGCTCAATTCAATCCATCTGCAGCTTCTTCTTCCAAAAAGTGGCTAGATTCGAAACCCGAAGCACTGTCTGATAGCAACGACACCTCGGAAGTCTTTGATCCCGAAGTGGCAGGTTCTCGTGTGGCCAAAAAGGCCAGAGCTCCGCCTGACCAATCACCTGCTTGGACATTGGGAGATTTGGGTAGAGAGGAGCACGGATTGTTCTTGATTCTGCATGCTGACGACATTTATACAGGAGCACACCAACCAACCGAGGCAATTGAAGCTCTCAAAGAACTATACTCAAGCCCTGCAGGCGGGAGACCAGATGTCGCAAACACCTCATCGGCATCTGTATCAAGCTCAATTCATGACTTCTCGCCTAATGTGAATTTCGGGCCTTTTCCTCGCCTCGCTCCACGTCTTGGTCGCGATACAAACCGTTTCTTGTTCCGAGCTCCTCAAGCCGATGCGATAATAAACAAGATACTTCGCCTAGTCCAAAAACATGGCAACTGCGTTGTGTGGGGCACGCAAGAGATTATTGCCGAGTGTGGAGATGTCATTAGTAAAACTTGGCTTGATGGTGATCCCGAGTCTTCGAAAATGATTGGAGCGGCTATGCTGAATCGTGCGAAGATATTGAAAGACAGAGGATTGGTATGTCTTATGATTCACTGCTGCATTGGTTTGTACTACTTAATCTCACTCTCTGCCCAATGCTACTATCCTCAGGTGTGCAGTATTAAGACTCATCGAAACCTCAGCAACGATCAAAAGGCAACTGCAGTAATCCGATTGATCTCATCATTGGCAGAAAGCTGTGATTCCTTGTGTGACCAAGTTTCTTCGGGAATTTCTGGTAGAGGAATAACCCCAACTTTGAATGCAATCATTCGCTCGGATTTGAAGCTACCATGTAAAGTCACGACGTCTTGGCACGCTCTCTTGCTTACTTTGTTGGCACAGCCAGAATTCAAAGCTTCTTTGGCAGTTGCCTATTGCGAGACTTATCGGGCTGTAGCCAAAGAATATGCACGTGGGGTGGGTGTAGTTGAACGATCGAGCTTCACCCTGTCTGTTCAGTTTCTTAACCGGACCACTTATGTCGAGGCGTTGGTGCGAGATCGAAACTTGCTGAGTAAGCTTAGCCAAAGCTTACTTGAAACTATATCAACGGCATCATTCATCCCTGGAGCGCCCGGGGCTCCAACTCCAGCTGGTGCATCTCCTGATACAATAGTGCAACTATCATCCCTCCGAACTGAGCGATCCAATCTATCAGCAGTTTTAATGGCATTGTTTGGTTCATTTTCTTTCGACCAAAATGACCAGTTTGTTTTAATGGAACTTGATAGTGAACTTGACAATCTGATGTATGATTTTGGTGGCAATGTCACTGGTGGGGATAGCCGGTATCATGGAAGGATCCGGAATTCCATACCTCGTATCGCGGAAAACAGCACAGAGGAGACATCTTCTTCGCAAATTACATTGGATTCATTGATCAAGCGAACACAGGCACTAGTGAATCCAACTCTGAATCCAACTCATCCGTACTTACAAAACCGACGATATTCACCTTGCATTAGTGATCTTAAATGCGTATTGAATGTAAAAGGAATGGCTAGAATGTTTCTATCGTTGCCGAGGGTATCTGATGACAGTTCAATTCCGACAAACAACAAGAATAGTGCGTTTGACAATTGGATAAAGGTGAGTTTTAGATCCTTGCCACTTGATGTTTCATTCGAGTGCATTTTCCTCATGCTCGTCCGCAATCATACCAGACCCTAACTCTGGGCCAATCCATGGATGCTCAAATGTGGCGTGCTTTTAATTTGGGTCATATCGAATCAGAGCATAGAGGCTGGGTTGGCGCGTTTAACACTAGCATTAGTTTGGGGAGTGTGTTTGAAAGGCTGTTGAATTGGGACGGTATGTAACATTTTATATGGGCAAGTTCTTTGCAGAAGCTAACGCAGTCTCACTCATCACTGTTTTCAGATTCAGACCCTTGCATACTTGGAGACCAAAAATCAATAAAGCTGTTGAGCTGTGCCGAGGTAGCTGTAAGTAGTTGTGCATCGCCCACTTTAGTGTCACAGAACCAGCCTCTCTAAGACCAACCAATCGTCAATCTTTGTAGCATTATGCACTCACAACTGGCGTGCATCGGTGGCAACGCTCGGAGATGCTCTCTTACCGATCAACACCTCACCCGTCATCGATTAACAATGCCCCACCGCATGTACTTTGTCCTGCGTCGCTTCCATTCTCGACCGTAGCTTCTTTTCATGGCACCAACTTGGCTATGGCTGCCTTGCCACTCTCACAGATTCAAATGTGGAGCTTCCACCTCCCTCTGCACAGATTTGCAGCAGCTTGTATTCGCGAAGTTTCACGCCGACCCGAAAGTGGAGGGATTGACGATCTTTTGCGTATGTTCGAGGTGCCAGGGAATAATAACGAATCAAAAGCTAGCTCTAAATCACGGCAAATGGTCCTCCTTTTCCGCGGCATGATGGAGTTTCCGCTTATAGTCTTATCGCGCGCGGCACAAATAAGAGCAGGCATTTGGCGACGGAATGGGCCTGGTATGACAGATCAGGTTTTGAACTACTCAGAGCCGCCCTATTGTCGGAACTTACATGACAGTGATTTGTTGATGGTTCAATTTTCATTGATCTGCCAAGCACTCTTCCAATCCAACGACGTAGCAGGGCTGATGATTGGTCGCACTTCTGGTACTTCAAGCTTTGTCAACTTACTGCTGCACAGATACGGAGTCTTTGACTTTTTGGGATGTAAGTCTAGATATTTGTACCCATTTTCGTGTTCGAAGTGCATCTAACTGTCTGGTTGTGCTATTCAGTTCGAAATGCTCCATCATCAGATGTGGATGGATACGCAAAAGAAATACGAGCTGGTTTCTACCCAAGAGAAATCGTAGCTCAATCATCGAGAGCTCAAATAGAGTCTACACTCTCTAATGCTCTCCCCTGGACTTACTCGCCTGCTAGAGACTTTGCAATGTTCATTGCCCTTGTTGAGGAATTCTTGATGATCATCATCCTTGTAATAACTGAGATGCCTTCGCCTCCTGCACGTAATGAAACAGAAAGAGTATCAGAAGCAAGGCAACGTTTGAAAAGAGAAGTCATTCATAGACTGGCTTCTGGCCCAAAGACGCACTCAGAAATGGCAGAGGTTCATCACGTGCTATCCCAACGAGACAATCTTATCTTATGTGACGAAGGCAAACATATCAACCCTGATGATGCTTCTGGGGCCGCACTGGAGTCAGTGTTGAATGATGTCGCAATACGAAAAACACGAATTGGCGATGCCGATCAATGGGAGCTAAGGAAGTCATCGTGGGCAGAATATGACCCTGCATTTGGTCATATTGGCACCAGAGCTCATCAAGCTGCTACCGAATCTCGCCCTAAACAACAATCCGCAGATAGACCACCACCGTATGCTCCAAAGCCACCACCAGCACACGGATCGTTCAATCGTTTACGAAAAGATTTAACTGCGGACTCTGTGGTTTTATCGATCGTCTACCGAGTGATACATGCCTATTGTCATGACAGGAACTCAACCAAATCCGTGGCAGGTCTGCGAGGGAAGGTAAGTTGCTTGAAAGAATACAGCATACATGTTTTGACTGTATCTGAATTTATTTTGGTACAATAACACAGGAAATGTATGAGAGTGGAACGAAAAGTGAAGCATCATTGGCTCGAGCAATTCATATTCTCACGCTTGGATCATTTGCATGGCAAGACAATTTGGCTTCCGGCGGAACTGATGTTGGAGTAAGTAAATGTTTGCTGCTGCATTTATAATTGCATCCCATTGTCTTACCTCATGATGTATTTTTGTAGAGTGTTTTTCACGGCTCGGCAACCAACCCAGGCAGCAAAGATTGGGTGGATATGGCAATGCTACGTCAACCAACTGAAGTCATGAAGGATAGTTGGTACGAAGACGAAGAAATTCTTTTACTCCTGATCAAAAAGGTGGCAACAGACACATTAGCAAATGATCAAGCATTGCGTTCAGGGGCGGCATGGCTTTGTGACTTTGCTGCCGAATGCAATCCTGTAGCTGCAGACTTACTTGGAAGAGGTGCTGCTGACACATCAAATGACGGTGGGTCTGGCGGCAAAAATACTGATCTAGAAAAACGCAAAGCACTCGCTAAAGCTCGTCAACAGCAGGCAATTGAAAAGATGAAGCTTCAAATGGCCAAATTTGCTCAAGCAGTCGGCGAGGAAGAAGCGTCTGATGATGAAACGAGTGTCCAAGAACCGAGTACATCACCGCACAGAGACAGAAGCGAATCCTTTGAGCAGCCCACTTTCAGTACCCCCCTACGAGTTAGGACTGAGTCGGATGCCAATAGCTCAGTTCATGCGATGGATCTCGGGTCGCCTGGGGATTTTATTCTTACCACACCACCCATGCCATCGTATCCAACAACCCCCCGCACTCCTTGCAGTAGTGGCACCGTCACTCCCAAAAATATTTCGTATCATGCGGTGAATCGTCTTCTCAGCAAGAGACCGCAATGCATCATTTGTGGTGGGTCAGATTCTATCACACAAATGAACCAACAAACTGACGACAAGTCTCTTGCATTATGCGCATTCGCTCAACCTAGTACTGTTGCAAAGGGCGGAGGCGGCTCAGTCTTGGGTGATGGTTTATCAGATAATCCGATGAGGCGACATGTTGGAGTCTTTGTCAGTCTTTGTGGACATGCCGTTCACTCATCATGCTGTGATTCGTACCTCAAAACATCCGTCCATCGTGACGATAGATACATAGATAGGCTAGAAGGTGGCAAGAAAAAAGAGTTCAGATGCCCACTGTGTCAAAGGTTAAGCAACTCACTGGTGCCTTTTATTGATGTTGGGGTTGATTGGGTAGACACTCCTGAAAGGGGGATGACTGATGCGAAAACTGACGACAATTCTACTGTTCTGGGGGATGCACCGTGCTCTCTGCATAAGTTTCTATCGTCAACTCGGTGGTGGAGCAGAAACGAGAGATCCATGTTGTGGGATGGGCATTGTTCATTTTCAACTGATGCTTGTGAAGGTGATACGAAGCCCTCGCTTCCGCATGTTACAGCACCGACTCTGACTATGAAAAGACACGTATTTGGTAAGAAAGATCTAATTAGTGCATGGAATAGAGTGTTGAAAACTCCCCGAATTGGCCAGCGTAGTGCCCGCAGCTCGACGCCGAACAGAGCATCAGACAGCGACTTGTCTTTTCCTAATTTGGAGTCAGACAGACAGAAGATTGCTAACGTATGGCGTCGATTTATGGACACTGTTAGTGATTCTGCTTTGACGACAGACACAAAAAGATTGGGAGAAGATGTACTTGTGAAGGACTACGGAGAGTTCAGGCATTACATGTCCGAGAAAGCATTTTATAACAAGTTGAATGCAGCAGCAGGAAAAGAACTTGTTGATGTGAGTCAAAGTCACATTGCATACCTTATTGCCATAGCATAAAATGTTGATTGATCTAACATTTTCTTCATCCAAACACATTAGTGGCCTGCGTGCATCTCTACTGCTACGTTATCTGAGTCAAGACGCCAAGAGCTCTCTAAAGAGAAGTTATTGTCAAAGCTGATGTTTACTATTCAATGTAAGTGTTGGCTTGACTATCTTGGTTACTGTTTTTCGCACTCGCGTGGCTTACTATGCTACTGCCACGTTGTATACAGCATTCACATACAGGTAAGGGTCAACTCACGACTATTACTTCACAAGTTTCTTCTCAATTTGACTAATCCCTGCTTATTTCGTTCAGTTGTTGTTGCGAGGCTGCAGAAGCACGAAGAGAGTACCTCAATGCAACAGCGAAGAACCCGTCGCAATCAGATTTTTCCGCATTACTAGCTCAATTTGGATTAGAAAGGGCTCTCATGCAGGGAAATCTGTTGTTGTTTCCGAAAGCAGTGTCATCAGCCGACGAGGGATCGCAGCCTTTTGATGGCAGGATTGGTAAACTTAGACATCTTGGCTTGGCGCTGATGATATCGGCAAGTCCATTGTCATCAGAAATTATTCAGCTTTCAATGTCATTTCCGTCTTCGCATGCTCCCACAAAAGACCCATTTGAGTTCGATGAAAGAGAGTCAGAGAAGAAACGAGCTCCAGTTGCCTACCCCATTTTACGCGGCCACATCCTTACCCACACGACTTGCAGCTTAATTGCAGCCACAGGAAAAGCAAGAACTGAAGACGAGGGCTGGGACATCGACTCAACTGCGGATGAATGCAGACATTTGACATCATTGGGGCTAATAGCTAGAATAGCACAATCTCTACTCTCCGAACTGGTGCTAACAATCTCAAACGTAAATGATTGGAAACGAAAGATGAAGTCTGTTCTAGAGCAGATGTTGACACAAAAGGCCGTCTGTGACGACGAATTTGACAATGAATGGATCATGTCATGTTTGAGCTTGCTAAGACTTTTTGTCGGGGATGTTGAGGGATGTGATGGGGCCAAATCTCAAGAATACGATTCCCTGGCCCAAGCTACAGTGCAGACTATTGAATTGGTCAAGACAAGAGCCATTGAATTCTTACGTGATATTTCCATCATTCAACAGATCTTGGTTCCAAACATGTTTGCGAATTGCAATATTGACGAAAGAGTTCAAAGCACACCGAATTCAATTATGAAGTCTCTGATGGCATTGTATGATATTCACAGTCTGCCACTATTGTTGAAGTCGCACTTGGTGGAAGAACTGCTCAAATCATGGTTCAAAGATGCAACCGAAAGCTCTGCCACTCATCTCGAGAGACCTGGAAATAAGTTTCCTGGGATCACGTGGCCGCAATCGTCGATTGCTTACAATCATGATATTGACTCGAATCAATCTGATGTTCTGGTTCCTTTATTAGGATGCTGCGGCTTGCAGCGTGACAATTCTGAATCAATTTGCTGTATTGTTGGATTGCCGAAGTCTTACACAGATTTATATGCGGAGCTGGTAATTTTATGTCCTGACTGCGAACAAGTTGCTCTGTGTTTAGTTTGTGGCGAGGTAAGGACGATTTAGATGTGATGTACTACTTATTATCATCGCTTGCATTAACTTCTTACTACTTCGCTGTCAGGTGCTAAATGCTTCCGGCAAAGGTGAATGCTCTCGGCATGCCTTCAGATGTGGAGGAGGAGCAGGCATTTTCTTTTTGTTGCAAGAATGTGTCAGCTTGATGATTCATGGTGTCAAAGCCGCTTACACTCACAGCCCATATGTTGATAGTCACGGTGAAACGCCACAATACCGAGGCCGCCCTCTCAATCTTGACGAAGGAAGATATGAAATCCTTAGAAAGCTCTGGTCGGGCCACAAATTGAGAGAAAAGGTAGTCTCGGAACGTGGAACGACCCGTCAAGTGATTATACCAAACTTCTATTAGGCAAGCTACTTCTTCGTTAATATTAGTAAGCTGTGGTACAACTGCTATTCTGCAACTTACGAACTTGTAGCTAGATGGGTTGATTGAAATTCAGATGAAGGTATGAAGACATGAATAAACGATACGTATTACAGTTCTGTAAAATCAAAACCAAGCAGAAGGATGCCAGTGATAATGAATCCAACGAGAATCAACCCAGGCCTGCTCAGCCTCTCGGCACTTGACCATCTATACCTGAAGTTGTTGAAGTTTGTCATGGTAAGAAAGCTTTGCTCGTCCTTTAATTGCAGATTGGTCAATAGCAAATTAAAGTTGGCCCATCTTTGACCCGTGAATGGCACGTTTCTTCCAACAGCACCAGTCACAATCTCAGAGACGGTGTTGATAAATGATACATCTGACATTCCCCCATCGACAAACTGGTGCAGATTCTCGATATAACTCCATCCATTTTTGTCATATGACTGAATCCTCTCGACCTGTGGGGTGGTTAGAGAAAGAGTGTTGAGTTTCGCTATCTAATGCATGATGTTAAAGATACAGCCCAATGGTTAAACACTTACCCATTCAAACAGAGCAATGTCCCAAACTATATTACTCGATGCCGACTCTCTGCATATCAAGTCAGGTCTTGCGCCTGTTGAGAATATCGTAGTCAGTAAAATGTTAATTGTTTATTCGGCTGACCGCGATCAAGAAAGTTGACAACTTTCACTTACAAAAATCAATTTCAGGATATAATGCTGCTCGTCCTTCATCAGCTGCACGAGAGCCCAAGTAATGATTCAGTTTGCCCAGCATGCATGGACCTTTGGTCATGAGTGCTCCTCTGAAGTTCAAGTACAAAATATCATTAGAACAAAGAAACAGACACGTAAACTCCCATCCACAGTACTGAAAGCCTCTCACCTTCCCCAGAAACAACAGCCTTCCACATTAGTTCTATTTGCAGAGTTTGGGTAAGGTATCTCAATAATACTCGATGACCTTTCATCAAACACACCCGAGAAAGGCTCCTCTGCCTTGCTACGACAATAAAAGTTTGGCCGCTGGAAACCGTATTTGCCTCCGTCTACAGCTTTAATGTTCATGGATTCGTGTATTGGACACTCCAACACGCCATCCCAGCTATCTTTGCACTGATAATCCTGATAATTGTTGCCAAATTGACCGCAGCTGTTACTTATTGCGTATTTAGCACCGTCGGAATCCAAGTGGAACTCCTCACATGCATCATATTGTATACTTTCTGTCATGGCTTGGGCCAGAAAGGCCGCCAGGTTTACCATTCCATACTTTAGGCTAGTGCCCATAGTACCATTGGTATAAAACTTCTTTTCGCCAGCGTAGCCGGAATCAATGGCATATGCTAAACTTTGCAGTAACTTTTCAAAGGTATATGTTCCACTCTTGACTTTAACTCCATCCAAATCTGGATAGGAAAGTACTGTATTCTCGATGACGTCTTGATAATGCATCAACTCATTTGTCAATGCCGTGTATGTGTTCAATTGAAGCTGCGCAGTTGTCTCGTTGGTATCAGTATCGGCATATGTACTTTGGGTCACATTTGGTGTCACGATCACAGGAGCTTCCGGTATAATAGACGAGGGCCTGTTTCCATTACTCCCAGATGGCAATTCCAATGCATTTAATACATTTGTAAAGTGATTTCTTCGTTGAGTAGCTCCATCAACTTCTCCAGTTGCACAGGGTGGGTTGTGACAGCCGCGGTTCACAATACCAGAGACTGCATCAATGAAACTGTTGTCTTCCATACCTCCATTGACAAATTTGTGTAACTCGGCGAGGTAGTACCAACCACCTTGATTGTAGCTTTGCACGCTTTCCATCCAATAGAATAATCCTGCTATCCATTTCAGTTCAGGGTAATTTGGATCAGAGCAAATTTTGTCGGGTGTCTTGCAGAAATCAATCTCGGGATATCGACTGCTTCTTCCATCCTGTGCCGCTCTGGCACCTAGATAGTAATTTAACTTTCCGTAGTTACACACTCCTGTCGTTTGAATGACTCCTCTACCCCACCAGCAACAACCTTCTACATCCGTCCTACCGGCTCGATTGGCCACAGCTTCGGTATTGTCTATTCCTCCAGCCTTTTGGCCCTCGTATACATCGCAGTATTCTGGTGGATTTGTCGAGAACAAGCAATGATTTGCAAATCAGAGTTTTGTTGCAAATCAGAGGCAATATACATTACATCAATAAGGCTCACCTGGTGGATTGGCCCATGGATTGTCACACCAATGGCTGTAGTCCCAATACCCTGATGTCGTGTTTGTAGTTAGAGGCGGCCATCTATCATGTATAATGTGTTGTGTTGATTGAAGAAACGCACCTGTGAATGGATAAGTGGATGTTGGTCCACAGAACAAGCCAGGAGGAGCTCCATACCTAAAGTGCAGAGGATGTTATGAGTCAAAGATAAAGATTAGTACTGATCAAGGTGTGTAATTGATTGTTGCCTTCCCAACTATTGAACACGCAGAAAGAAAGTGCCATAACAGAGAAAAGGCAACGTGTACAGTCCTTACCAAGAAGCATGAGTAGTAGCAGTAATAGTCATCTCGGGATCAACTGCACATTGAAAATGTTTTTCACCCGCTGGACAATTGTAATCTTGATAACTTTGTCCTGTGTTTGTTTTGTAGATATTGTTGTATTATAATAAACAGAGATGATTTGTTTGATTTAGTAGTCTGTTGGGTAGAAGTGAAATCAAGACATCAATCACATAATCACATCTTTCTCACCTAATTGACCACACGAGTTGGATAATGGGTATTGGCTCCCGACTAGATCCTTTACATTGCAATGTGTATTTGTATTTGTGAGAAACATAATGGTATGTTTGCTTGCAGTATGATTACTCAATGGAACAAATAGCACTGCATAGAACCATATATCGAGCAGGAGAAAAGAGGCAGCAACAAACATGTCTAGCATACAAGCTGGCTGCAAACTCACCCAATTATTCTCATCACAGGCATCATACAAAATAGTCTCCTTCATACACTGAGCCAAAAACGCAGCCAAGTTCACCAAGCCGTACTCCCATCCCAAATCCACTCCCTCTTCACCCAAATAAAATGTCTTGTCGGCAATACCTGGTTCATTTCCCACTATTGACAGCGCTGATAATAAATCGGCAGCTTTGTAGATTTTGGAAGGTTCATATAATTGAGTTAAGAAGAGCTTGTTGTCAAATGTGTCTGTTATGGGAGATAGGATGGATTCTACTTTGGTCAGCAGTGACATGATGCAATGTTGATGGAGATGCTATCTAATAGAGCCGTGCACTGCCATGGACGGTACAGTTCATGTCTCGACCATGGTCGATTCGTTGTTCGATGAGATCCGTCGCGGTATGTTGTGGTTTAGTTTGTGGTGGTGTTGTTCGAGAAGTTACGCACACACAAAACAGAGCAGCCCCCTCCTCCACTCAACTGTCACAACGACAAATTAGTCCAAAAAGAGGGGCGCCGTCACAGCGCCAAGATCCCATACAAAAATCCAAAAACCTCTCCATGTGGGGATCTTCAAAAATCCAAAAACCTCTCCATGTGGGGATCGAACCCACGACCTCAAGATTAACAGTCTCGCGCTCTACCTACTGAGCTAACGGAGATATAAATGTAGGGGTAGCTAACACCCAGGATCGAACTGGGGATCTTCTCATTACAAGTGAGATGCGTTACCACTGCGCCATGCTAGCTTGTGCCCACAGAGGTGGAAACTTTAATTTTTAAAGTTCGATTAAAGACTATTTTCAGCCCTAGGCTAAATCAGGGTTATGAGTCCGGAGTTTACCCACTAAGCGGCAAATTGGCTGATGCACACCTAGTGGGTAAACCGTCTAGTGGGTAAAATATTTTAGCCACTCTGATGAATCTCTTTCTCCAGTGGGTAAAAAGGCCCTTTTTAGCCACTCGGGCTCTAGTGGCTAAATCTGTTCTGATGCTGTGGTTGTGGCCGTGCAATGCCGACATCTCTCATCTCTCATTTCATTGTTGCAGCAACATCCCAGCATGGGCACCGGCAGTGACAGGGATAGCAACGGCACGGCAGTGTGGTGCCAGGGACACAGCTACCACCCCCCAAAAACGATGCCGACGCTCCGTGCATCTGTGCGGAGCCTTCCTCTGCTGCACAATAACCGATGTTACCTCCACTTCATCCCGCAACGAGGACGACAAGCTATCCCAGGAGTGAACCGACACCTTCCACGTCATCAACTATGCCGATATTCCTCCTCACCATCTCAATTACAGCAATGTAGTCTGCAAAGTCAGCCCTGAAAAAGCTGACCCTGATCGAACCCGAATCACCATAGCAGGCAACCGTATTTG
>JALLPI010000745.1:0-24473 GCA_036939935.1 Cyclotella atomus | reverse complement strand
ATATGTAGGTAATAGTAGATACTATAGAAGTACTACAATAATTCTTGTTAGAACCTTCTCTGAGGGCACCGCAACCACCGCAACGTCGCTAACCAACATGCCATCCAAAAAGAAAGCCAGAGGCAAAGAATGTCTCGGAAGCCAAGCGTGCTGTCACAAAGTGCACATCGCAGAACAGGTATTTCGACCACTTCGAGCTGCCGGCGAACTGCACAGACGCTGATGTTTCTGAATGCGACAATCTGTGGTCAGAGCTCGCTTTCAAGGTGAACACTAATGAGAGAATAAATCGGGGGACCAAATATGTGACATTGCTTGAAATATATCCACAGTACAGAGAGTACAGTGACCGGAGGAAGACTCTGTGTCGAGGCATGCTTTTGTATAGCGGAGTTGAGGGTATCTTAAAGGAAGCAAGCCAAACCGACCTTTCAGAGCCTCAACAATTGAATCTGCAGTAGGTACATGTTTTCTTCTAATGGCGATTGAGATCCTTGATCAGAACAGTATTCTAAATCTGGAAGGTGAAGAACCGACTGATACCGACTTTGAAATCCACAATACATTGAACAATCTCGTCTCATGCCCCGGAGAAATCGTCAAGTTCTTCCATCGGTCAGTTGTTTCATTTGTATACAAGTGCGTACATTGCTGCCCTTCCTAATTCTTCACATATCTCCATTTACACGCATCCCATGCGATTGCCTAAAGAATCTGTACTACACTCTGAAAGATTCAACATGTCGAACCATAACTTGCACCAAATGCGCTGAGGTAAAAAGAAATCACAGAGATCCTCGATTGCGATTGCAACATAGCCCATTACTGCTCGCGCGACTGTCAATCGAAGGACTGGGCTCGTCACAAAACGGAGCATAAACTCACTATGGAAGCTCTGTCAGAGAAAGAGTTAACCAACGAGAGTCTTCTAAATGTTTAGTGAAAGTGAGCGAGTTATTTGAGAGCGGCCGGCGGCTCCTCTAGTTTTCGATGGCTGCTGCTTCATGAAGACTCGTTTCTATCATACTAATATCATCTGCACCATATACAGACGACAAATCCTATTGTTGTGAATATGTGAGTAAAGAAGCTATCTTTACTAGCATCATCTACACGATAGAGAGACGACAAATCTGTATCCATGTGACTATCTGGGCAGTATGTCTAAAAGCTAAATTTCTTTAAGATGGGAACATCCTATCATTACGCCTGCACAAATCTTTACTTTATACACACCGACTAACTTCACATCTAAGCAATAGCTCCATCAGCTCTACCAATATCAGTCACCGAAGAGGTACGGTCCAACAACAAATCAAAGTCAATATATGGCTCATAATGCTCTGTGGCTCTAGACACCCTCCTTTCGTCATTAGCATTGAATTTTGGTGTCATCGTACGAATTTCTTTTGCTGCCTCAGCAGGGCTACGGCCCGCAGCCACCAATACAGGGGGTCCAGACGGGCCTGCATCCATAATCATCTCACATACTTCAGGAGCAAGCTCCGAATTTTCCCCGAGTTCATCAAGGCCATCATCACCTCCAGTACAAATGACCAATGCCGATTCGAATGGCATGCCCCTTCGAGCTCGTCTACGATACTCTCCTAAAAACCCAAGAATGACATCATCACGTGTTGAATGACAAATGAACATCGTTCGTGCTCCTTCATGCTGTCTTTGTAAAGTTCTCAAAAAGGCTGCAAGATCGGTTGTTACCATAGACATACCAATGCTTCGGCCCTGAACGTTAGATCCAACATCATAGTGACGATATCGGTGATCACTTCCAGATAGGAGAACTGAATCAAACGTAGATTCTACATCGGCAAGTGCAGGACAACCAAGGTATGGACGATCTGGCACAACACCAAGTAAAGGTGATGCCGGTTCTCCATTGGGGCCTTTCCACATGGATTGAATTGCTTTTGTCAAATAGTTTCTGGTCTGGTCATATTTTTCTGGTTGCACTTTGTTAATAATAACTCCAGCAATGTTGACTCCATATTGCTGCACAAGTGAAATCAGAGATTAGACTTGTGACAATGAAAGTACAGAGTTGAGGTGCACTTTTAGTACAACTCACCAAGCACAAAGATCTATTCAACTCCAACTCATCATAAGCCTTCCCCAATCCACCGTTTGCAACAAGTACCACATCAGCCCCCAACTCGGCAGCAACACGTGCATTTCCCGCTCCAACAACACTTCCCACACCTGCGTGTCCCGTCCCCTCACAAATAGTAATACTATTGTTACTTCTCACGCCCATCTGATCATATTCAGACGTACTCCTGACAATATTAAGGTAGGCTCGCCGAATATCTGCCATTTGAGACTGATGATCGATTTCCCCATCCAAATAACTCTTAGTATATCCACGTGGAATCAAGACGGGGGACATATCCGCGAATTTCAAGTGTTTCAATCGAAAATGATCGCGGATTAATTTCACATCTTTGTCGATTGTGACGTAGTGCCCCTTCTCTTCTGAGGTTTCATCTCCTTCATTTTCTTCCCAGACACGTAGGCATTGCTGGCCGACTGCTTTCATGTACCCTACGTTCTCTGGGCCAAACCTTTTTGTAAAGTGAGATACCAGTGCGAGCGAGACGGATGTTTTGCCTACGTGTTGTTTGGTAGCTGCTACATAGATGGGGCGCTGGTGACGAATTGTTTCAGTTGCCGTTGATGAGAGGCTGCGGCTGGGGGATGCTGGATCAATAGAACTTTGTGCTTCGCATATTATGGATGGAGCTAAATGCAGATAGAGGTGCACTCTGCTGCGATACATTGCAGAATTCAATGACATGCTCTGAAGACCCCGCTGTATCATTTCTCACAGTTTTTTTGTACTTTACTCGGCAGATCTTGGATGTTGGTCGAGGGTCTTTCAAGTGCTTTAGATGATGTTGTCGAATTGGGGCTGGTAAGAATGGCAGGCTTCGTTTTTTATGGGGATCGATGCGGATGTGGCTGAATGAAGCTGAATGAAGCTAATGACCACGAAAGAGTTCAAAGTTCGGTTCGTGTGATGAGACTCACGTGGTGGAGTTGAGGGCTGTTCTGACAATTTTGGATCTTTCCCAGCTCGCTTTCTCAGATCCTTGAGTGCAATCAACAATCAACCCAGATCAACCCGTCCGCCACCATCAATCAATCAAAATGATCCGAAGATCTCTGGCGATCTTATCCACAAAAGCATCACGCACAATAATACGTGATCCACGCAAAGCAAAAGAGCTTAGAGAAAAGGCTAAAGAGAAAGCTCGGACGGCTGTGGCAGTCCAGAAGGAGAATACTTCTTTGCAGCAACAGACACCGCAACATCAGCAGCCTCCAATGGCGTTTGAGCCATCAGCTCAGAATCAAGAATCTCTTGGTATTGGATCTTATATGCTTGCGGGTGCTGGGATGGCTTTGGGTTTCACTCTAGTTGGTGCCTTATTTGGAGGGATCTAATCTTACTCATAAGCATACTTGTGAGAGAAGCAGAAGCAGCACGTGATGCAATTTGCAAATGCACAAAGTGAATGTAAAACTAGACAAAGAAGATGATGAAAATAGAACACTAAAGTTATTTTAGTTACATCATGAACAGATTATCATGGTGGTATCTCTTGAGCCAAAGAAATCATCTTTGGCCAATGATATTTCAATAGAGGGCACAGACAAGCCAGAAAATGCTTAATATCAAAAGATAAGCATCTACGGAGGGATGGATCTTCCTACATTCCTCGTGTGTTCATCCTTGTTGCTGATGAATAACTCAATGTAACGCGATCCAATAGTACTTCTATGCAAGGCCATGGCATTTTTGGCATCAGCAGCATTCTTGAATGCTATGTAACCTTCCCCAGTAGCACGTCCATCACTCCTGTATGTAAATATGAGACTGTCTTCAACAGGATTGTACTCCTTGAAGAACTCAAGAATATCTTCTTTCGAAGCCTGAAAGGGCAAACCCCGCATTCGAATGAAGCCAGTATGTACACCCTCGCGGATACCACCCCCAGTACCGCGTCCCGTGTTAAAGTTACTACCCCTATAGCCCCTTCCTCGACCGTAGTCACCCCTGCCTCGATGCCCATTGTTATAACCGCGTCCATAGCCCCTCCCTGGGTGATGATGGTGGTTAGGGCTTGTGCGAATTGGAGAGGATCGCCCCCATGCAGATCCCTCAGCGTTGCTTTTCATAGATGCGCCTGTCATCGCGTCAGATCCTTCTTCTCCCCCAACTAAGGATGCATGCTCTTCAGATGACATGTTTCGAACGCCAGCTCCTTGCCAGTGATGGCTTTGCTGAAAGATTCCAAATACAAAGTCATAGGAGGTGTAAGTAACATGAAGTACATGGTACTCAAGGTAAACAAGTCATCATAAGAACTTACCGATGCAATAGCTGCATAGTACTCAGCTCGTTTCCCCTGAAAGACCTCAAGGTACCTGTTGCCCATGTTCTGGCGATCTCTATGCGTCGCAAAGAGCAACAAGATACGAAAGGATATGAGATCAGGAGTACAGCAAAGCAACACATATATCCTATATCCCGAACTCGCAACTGAAGCTCACCGTTGTAGCCCCATTTGAAAATCCATTGGATTCGCAAATATCACAAATGCTTCCCCTGCATCAGCATGTGAAACCAATACCACATCAATCACAACCAGCCCCTGAAAGAATACAAGGACATCTTCAAGAGTCGCCTCGAATGGAAGGCCACGCACACGCGCACAGGGAAAGGGTCCAAGCAAAGCCTCCAATGGATCCATTGACACTAGGCCCGAGATGCCGTCGAGTCCTCCTGCTTGCATGTTGTGGTATCTAATAATATGATTGGCATGTGATAAAGATTCGGTTTGATGGTGAGAAGTTCAATTGTACCTTAGATTTCTGTATAACCATACATATAACCAGACACAGAGAATCATCTAACGAGTCAACCGCAAGCAGTCAAGGCTACAGTCAACTCACCCAGCTTGACCATGCATCATCTGTCCAAAACCCCAGTTTGGATCTATCCCGAACCCGATGTACCCCTGCTGCTGTTGCATCATCCCGTCTTGGTGATGTTGTTCAAGATGCTCTTGCTCAAGATGCTCGGGCGACCCGCTGACACCCGGTGGGATGAGCGTGGTTGGATCAGGCTCCTCCATGCTTGGCTGAGGGGTTTCCATAATGGCTATTAGAGTACTGCTTTTGGGGTCGATCGCTTGATTGTTGTCCAGCATCGTCCATCGGAAAAATCTGTTGGATTTTTTGGCGGCTATTTACAAGGCGGGAAACTCTACTGGATTTTTTGGCCGAAACTCTGATTTCCCTTAACTGGCTTCAACCTACATTGCTTGGTTCAGACGATACAATACTGAGCGAGACTAATATTATTATGATGTGCCTTTTTGACTACCTAGGTAGGCTTAACCTGTTGCCACTTGAATTGATCATCTGTCAGCCCAGCGGCGAGAGCAAAGTTCTTAAACTCAGTCATGTGCTTTTTCTTCACTTTGGGAAGGATGGTGTACATGTCGATGATGGTGATTTTGTCGTTGACTTGGGCTTTGATGTAGTTGGACAGTTTTTCATGCTCCATCGTCCATCTCGTGAGGCATACTGTGCGCCTCCTTATAAAGAGACCGATGCAGATTCAACAAAAATTGTATGATACATTGATTGGCCTCATCAATGTTGTTGCGAGGATCAGATGGGTCAACAAAGTCCTTGCATTTTGGAGTAGCACAATGTTTCAATAGAATGAGTTTTGCCTTCTCCATCAAGGACCGACCAAAGTTGACAGTGTACGTAACCAACTGCCTCCATTGCTTGTGCCAATTTCTCTTTAATTTCAAGAAACTGTGTGATGTGTGGTGTACAAATCAGCATCCATATCGTCAGAATCCACCACCACCCCAAAAAGGAGAGAGTATAGTAAATTGGCCATCGCCGTTGATTGTTGCATTGTGTGAAATGTTTTGTTGCGTATGATGTGCTCCGAACAAATCTACGTTGTTATATTCCATCTCGTTTATTGTTGAATATTGCAGCACTGACAGATATCTTCAGTTGTTGAAAAACGTGGTTTATAAATATGACACACATGATGATAATCAAGCCATGCAAATAACAATGGTGGCCAATATTATGGAGGAACAAAACCATTGAAGAACTCTTGATAGATTTGATTGATGGATCTGTGTCGGAGATCTGAGTGTGTGCAGGGAATACGCAGGGGGGTAAAGGGGATATTCACAGAGTTGTTGCCCTTTACCGTTCAATTGGGCCAAATGATGGGCCCATAACCAATTAAATCTTGTAACTGCTGGCTAAAATCAGGGTTATCTCAGACTGTATTGATAATTTAAACTCAACATCTTTACATGGTTTACTAGTAAATCTGAACTTTTTGGAGCTGTCAGAGAGCTCCTTGTTAGCCAAATCGGCGAATAACCCGTGTTTGTCCGTATTAGGACCTGTTGACCTGTCCTTGGGTGCTTCCAAGTGGAAGTCGTGGAGGGCTTTGCGCTCAAAATGTCTTTGTAATGGGGTCCGTGAATTGGGTGCGGAACCCTGCACCAACAACAAACACCAACGACCAACGACCACCACTGACACCTGTCACCGCCCACCAACCAATACCACCAACCCTCTCGAGCTGTGAAAGAGACACACGGCACGACGCCCAGCCACCTCCAGCCACCCAGCCTTGCCGCCGCCGTCTCCATCTTTTCCTGGCTCCTCCAACCATTCTTGTGTGTTGGTGGCCAGCGACGTCTCCTCTACCACCCCACTAGCCCTTGTGTCCTCCGTTGCTCCGATGGCGATCTGCTCACCTTGGTGGCAGCGTGATGAGTAGCCCGTGTCCAACAAACAAGCCACCGCTTAACTTTTCCTCCCCGCCTCCCTCCGTCACTGAGGATGAGCATCGATCTCTCTTTTTCATCGCCGACAACGCAGAGAGGTTTCGGGGAGCTCCCAGTCCGAATCCTCTCACGTTCTCATGAGGCATGATGGGATAAGGACCCATTCTTGCTACTCTCGCAACGCAGGTAACCCCACAAATACCGTTCCGAGGGACAATGGGTGATGGGGATTGAACATGGTCTTCTACCCTCGCTTCAGGGGGAAGTCGATTGATTGAAGTGGTGAGAGGTGAGAGAGTGTGGCGTGATGTGAAAAGCAACAATTAGCCAAAGAATTCTCTGCAGTGAATTCAGTATCTGGATCTATTGCAAAAGCCAGAACTAAATTAGAATTAGTGAATCCATTGGAGACAAATCGATGCAACAATCTACTGGGAAATGTAAAACTGGAGCTGTGAATCAACATGCAACAACCAACCTGTATTATCAACTAGACTGAATAAATATGTGTCATTGATAAGTATAAAAAGAAACTGTACAGCATAGTCATAATATATCACATTAACATAAATATACTTTTATTACATTCAAGGCGGCTGAAGTGGTTTCTGCTGCGCTAATGTTAACTTGAACCGTTTGTATAATAGGCTCTGCCTACCTGCATTTGCTGCGGGCACTTAACGCAGTAACCATCATGAACATCCCTAAAAATAGTTCAACTAGTTATTCAACATATCTTACCCGTCAACTTTGTATCATTTGTGTGCAAATACATAGAGATATATTTCGATCAAAAGGCAATGTTACCTTTCATACATCATAGTACAAGCAAGTGTTTTATGCGCAGTAGAAAGGTAACACTTCTGACGTGGGAAGCAAGTCTTCGCTTCTGCACAACATTGTCTTTGCAGGAGTTAAAGTCTTAGCTTCTGCAGAGTGCATCTATATTGTTGCAATGGCTAAAATCTACTGTAAGAGTATAAATCACCCCTTAGAAATATATTTCAATGCTACCTCCCTCAAACCTTCACGCACAATTTTATTTTTCCTGTCTTGCATCATTGTGTTAATGATCTTAGTAACACTTGAACCACAGTTACCATAAGCAGTATAGATCTTGTCAATAGCCCTCTCCGTCCTGTATCCCATCCTGATCATTTCAGAGCACCTCTCCCAAAATACAAGCCTATGAGCGGAAGTAAACCTCACCTTCCCCCTCTCGGCTCTTGTGAGATCCTTTGCTGGCTTATTGCCAGTCAACCCAAAAATGTACTCGTGCCACAAATCATTCAAAGTCTTAGGCTTAGGACACTTCCCAAGACACTTCTCATCATGCTCAAAGCATTTTGACCATTTCTCGACCGTTGCTTTCCCAATTGAACCAATACAAGCCTCTTCCATGTACATGTAACAACAATTCTGTTGCAAATACAGTATGAAGCATAGCACCAATGAATTAACAATAAAACACTGGCAAAAATATATCATATGAATAATAAAATGTTATAGTTTGGTACTGTAACCTGCTTTAGTTTTAGAGGACCTACATACATTACCAAGGAGCACTTAAAATTGTTTTTATTTTACCTCTCCCCGGCTGTTTGTATTCCACGACGAGTTGATTGTTCATAAGTAATAAACTCAAGTAATCAAATTCAGACCTCATAATTCACGCCTACAAACTCAATAGGTTGGTTGTTGCGTTATTGATCAAGTGCTATGGCATCTTCTATAAGAAAAACTCGGGAGATAATTAATACATTTCAGTATGAAAAATAGCATTCTTGATCATTTTAACTCACCTTCTTTTCGTTGCAACATCATTTCCTGTAGTTTCGAACCAATCGAAAGGAAGGGAAACCATGCGGGTGGGTCCTGGTGCTGCATTGTTGGCAGCAGCGGCGGTGGCGGGTACACGCGTGAGATTTTTCTAAGCGAAACCAAAACATGGCATAATTTCACCAATCTCACCTCATTTTCTACACTTCCTCACGTCGCCGTCGCGTCGTTGATATGTATAAAGATCATTGGGTGAGCGGGGAGGGTGGCTGATGGGAGGGTGGGCAAGAACGTTGCGTCAGCGGGTTGCAGCGATGGATTTTCCGTCGTCGACGCGTTCGTTGATGTTGGTGGCGGAGCTGATGAAAAGAGGATGATTCTGGTGCCACTATGGACGCTGGCGGTGCCGTTGGGTGTAGGGAGGATGATGCTGTGGTTTGGCGTTGATTGAAGAGCTATTGGCGAGGGTGTGGATTTGGACGATGTTGACGTCTCGCCATGGTTTGGGTGGTGTGTCTGTTGCATGTTTCATTGCTGCCTTGGCCCAACGGGCTTGTTTAATTTTGATGAGAAGGACGCTTTTTACATGCTAATTTTACTAACAAACAAAAAACGTTGAAATTCATCAGGAAATTCTACTGAATGAGAATTTCATACCATCTTTAACCCCCTGAATTTGGGATGATACTCAAATATTCTACAAGATTCAACAAAGGAATTAGTTCACCAAAATTTATTATCAAATTGTTGAATTTTGGGACGAACATTGCAGTAGGCAGGTGCGTGCACATCTCAATTCCATCACATGTCGTTCTCGAATAAATTACAAGGAGCTTGATTACTTTACCTGTCACATTCTCAAAAAAAGGATTCCAACTTTTTGGCGCGAGGTGCGAGGGAGGTGCAGGGAAGTGGAAGCGAAATGCTCTGATGATGCTCCGCTAAAAGCTGTAACATCGCCTCACGGCCGGCACGGTCGTTCTTACGCTGTTATTAGTCATTGAATCAATTAAACGCTCAAGGTGTGAAGACAGCTGCGTGCTGCAAGATTAGGAATCACGTCCTTTTCATTTGCAAACCTTCCAGTGCACATCTGATGTTTTGATGGATCTTTGGTGATACAAAGCAGTGCAGATCGTCTTTCCACCAATGAATTCTGTAGCTGAATCTGCAACCATGTCGACCAGGTCAAGGTCACCCACATCCGCAAACACAACGGCGAAGAAGCCAACCTCCACTCCCATTATTGAAAGTGCGCATCATTTGATAGATGGGTCGCTGCATTTACTTCAAGATACCCTATCGGGAGCTGGGGCCGCTAACCGATTCTATCCCACCGGGCTGGCTGCGAGCAGATTGCAGGGCGTTACAGTTCCTCAATCGCAGTACAGAGTTGGTTCAAATACTCACCCTGCGGTGCAGCAGGGTAAGCAATCGGCATCACCCGCCACATCATCATTCACCTCAAGAGAACGTGATTATAGTGGCTCAACCATGTCAACAAGAGTAGCCTCTGTCAATATGAAAAAGATGCAACCTGCTGCTAAATCAAGTCCCAATTCTATGCACAAGAGTAGTCGATTGATGAAGTCCCAAGCAAACATCAAGATGAGCAAAAAGAAGAAAGCTGATCATGTGGGTAAAGTTAAGGTATCCCTGGGAGACGCTGCTCACAATATTTGGAAGCACATCATGGGCACGAATACCAATGCTTCCAAAAATAGAAAGGCCGAACATTCCTCACGTGTGCCTAGTAAAAATAAGGAGAATGGGTGGAGAGAGGATTGGATGGGATTGGGATTGCCCCCCTCTCCTTTTAATGAGAGTTTGGTCAAGGGAAAGGAGAGCGCAGCAAGCACTCTGCAGATTGAAAGTCAGGTCAAGATGTCTGAAACGCGGCAAGTTAAGTCAGAAGAGAAAAATGCCAACTCTACAAATCCCGGGACGATCCCCACAATTCCAGCCAACACATCCTTCGCTGGTTCACTGTTTAACTCCTCATCGAATATACCATTCTACCCCCTCCTGTTCGTCTTCATCATCTGCTACACTCTCAAACGTCTCTTGTCCTATCGAAATCGAACACATGTCAGTCGTAAACTTGGTGGATTATTGGGCAACAAACAATTCAGTGTGAGTCAGGAGGCGTTAAGGGATCACATCGACATGCTAGCCCAAAGAAACAAAACAAGAGTCAGAGGCGATGCTGCCGCTGCGGTTGTACTCAGGGAGCGAGGAGATGGCAATGGTGATGCTGCCGGGGGATATGTAGATACAAATCTGCACAAAGAGAAGAATACTGAAAAGTTATCCGACAAATCAATCAAATCCTCCAGTGATGGCAGTCTAAACTCAACACTGATGCAGGCCATATCCGACTCATTAAGTCTTCTCAAAGATGAAAAGGAGGAGTTAATTCATCAGCGCAGACTATTACTGCATGATCGCGATTGCGCCTATGACGAGAAAGAGACGGTCGCTTCTGAAAAGAAATTAATTCTGCAGTTGCTATCCGAAAAGGTAGAGGAGTGTCAAAAGGCGTTGAAGGCAAACCAAAAATTGAAGGAGGCAATGAAACTGATGGAAGCTGAATGTGCCGAGGCCAACGATACTGCACAAAATCTAGCTGATAAGTTGGCTCACACGAAGAAAGAGAAGGATAGACTGAAGGAATCTTTAGAGAAAAAGAGACAAATGTATGCCGATGCAGTGGCTTCAATATCGGAGCTCAAAGAATCATTGAAGGAGTCTGAAGGCAAGATTGAAAAACTGACCAATGAGAATATTATACTAAACAATGTGATTGACAAATTGGAACAGGAGAATAATGAGATGGAAAAGGTTATTGACGAGGCATGCCGGTCGGACGGTCGAGAAGTGGGTATTGATGAGATTGATGTGGCTTACATTACTTCTTATTCGGGAGTTTCGGAGGCCGAGTCCTTGACCAAAGATGACGATGACGACGACGATGCTTTGGAGGAGGTTGCTAGGCTCCAAGAAGAAAAGAAGTCACTGGAGAATAAAGTAGTTGAATTGCAGCAGTCCCTGAATCAGACACAGACGAAGTTAGAGAGTGTTATTTGTAAAAATGAGCTTAGTGCCACTGCACCACAATCACGAGTGGATCATTCATCAGAACTCAAGATTGTTGAACTCGGGAACCTTCTAGAACAGAAACAATCGGAATTGGACAAGCTATCCACTGCCAATCTAGAGATATCACTCAAATTCTCTAGTCTTCAAACTGAATACGACACTCTCAATAAACCGTCAAGTCTTCAGCAGGCGAGGATATCAAACCTAGAATCCAAAGTGGAAGAATTGCAGAAGCTATTGACACGAACACAGTTGGATCTAGACAAGAAGATTAATGACATTGCAGAGGCAAAAGCTACCATAATTCGAGTTCAGAGTGAGCGCGATTCCCTGCAACAACAGCTAATCCAAGCCGAAGAATCAATGCATCAAACGAGCCTCGATTCAGCTGATAAGATCACAACCCCTGCATTGGAATCGATGAAGGTGAAGAACAATCAGCTACAGAACTCCCTTGCTGACCTTGAGTCATTGTATAAATCACTCTGTGTGGAAAAGAGCAATATGGAAAAATCTATCGAGATCACATCGAATCGCTTCAAAGATCTCTTGTCTGAAAAAGAGACCCTTCAGTCATCACTGAAAAGAGAGCGTAAGCGAATCAACTGGTGCAACCAAATCTTGCAGGATGCGAGTCAGTCTGCATTTACTTTGATTGCCGAGCTGCAGACCGAGTTGAAACGCGCCAATTGCACAACTGCTGTTGTTTCTGATAGCTCGCAATCACCCATGTCTGCGTTATCTGATTGTTCTTCTGAAAGCAAGACTCTTATGCATCACGCAGAGGTATTGCAGAAACAGCTCGTGGAACTCAAACAAACCAATCAACATCTGATGCTAGTGCTCCATACACTGCTTCCGAATGCAGCAGATGGTGTCGTCGAGGCAATCGAGGAGCTCACTGCTCTCAGTACAAGTAATGAACATGCTGCAAACCAAACATTTGCTACTGCAGGTAGTGATTCGTCTGGCGATATGAATGTTATTCAACAAATGATTGAGAATGCCAAGAACTCCAGGAATGCCAAGGTGGATGGAGAGATGAAGCGACTAGTTAGAAGTTTGGAGAATGAAACAAAAGCCAACCCAATGCCTAAGAGAGACAAAAGTACCTCTCCGACGAATAGCTCACCTACGTTATCGCGAGCTCTGTCGATGAAACGTTTGTGGAGGAAGAAATCTGGACCGTGAGAGATGTAGCTAATCACGCTGGCAAAAGTAGGATAAAGTCTAGCTAATGAATCCTGTTGTAGAATTAAATTACAAGTAATGAGCGTTCGCCCACTGTACACTGTGTATAATCTGCACACTTGTCTTCAAGATTTACTGAATATTGAAAGCCAAGTCAAATCTCATTCCGCAACATTGGTCTGCACCTCCCCCTCTTCTGTTCTCTTGGTGGGTACCTTTTTGATAGCATCTAAATATCGATGGACTCCATAGGTAAAGCTACAACTTTTTTGAAATGACTGTACTTAGACAAAAAAGATTGCACCAACCAAAGGAACTTATAATAGTGACTCTGAACCCAGCACATCTTGGCTAGTCACCATGTTCGATCAAATACTTCAATCTATCATCGAATGTCGCAGCTTTGTCCCGATGATCACTTTTAACTTCATCCAAATATACTTGGTATTATCTAAGATCATGTGCATATTGATCTTTTGTTGCGTGACCTTTGATCATACTATTCTTGATATTGTTGACAGCTCTAATGTCCCCGAAACTTGCTGCAATCAACCAATGTGCTTGATAGCTCGATTAAAATTACCAACATTGGCATCATTGCAGCCGAGTTGGGTTCTTGCAGTTACGTCTCCTGCCATAGCTGCCAGGTCATGATACATTGCAGATTTTGCCTTATCTTTACTCACACCATCACCAGTGAAATATAGCACACCCAAGTTCCAGTAGGCTTGTGCAGACCCAAGCTCAGCGGCATGGTGAAGCAACTTAATCGCTTTGTCTGGATCTTTCTTTGTATCCGAATCGTCTTCTCCATTAAAATACGTCATTCCAAGATTATATATAGCGTTGGAGACAATGAAATTCATCCGCTTTTCCAGCATTTTCATAAATTCTTTGGGAGAAGGTTTGAGGGCTCTGCAAAAAGGACAAGTAGCAATGCGTTCATTGCTATGATGTGATTTATGCTCATGGCAGCAGCCGGTACAAATCATCTTGCTATAGCATGCCATAAAGGCTTGACCCTGTTCCTGTTCAGTGCTAGGTAACATTAGAAAGCATATTGGACAATCATCTGGCTTTGGTGACTGTTTGAACAGCTCTTCGTCGTGTAACTCGGCAGCACGCTTTCCGCACGCCTTCTTGTGCTGAGGACGATGTGCAATTTGGCAGTCTCTGCCGCAGTATTTCACGAGTGTTTTTGGCATGTGCTTCTAGCAGGCTATTCACTATTCACTTTACCTCTAATGTCACTAAGTGATTCATTAGGTTTTAAAGGTACCTCTGGATGGAGGCAAGTCAGCAAACCTCCACTTCCTCTCATGGCGTCCGCATTGCACCAGCTCCTCCCTCGCCTCTCGGGCATCTACCGCGACCCGCAACGAGTCCTCCGTGACGCCGAATCTCTCCTATCTTCGCCGCTGGGCCACCATCTCCGTCCAACGACAGAGCCCCTCCTCAACAACGACGGCACGGCCACACCTCCAGTCCTAGTCCTCAGCGGCACTCTGCCCATGACCTACCGAGGCGTTACGTACAATCTCCCCATCGACATGTTCTTACCTCCGCCATATCCACTGCGTCCTCCCACTGTGTATGTAAGACCAGTGTCCTCCATGGCGATTCGGGAGAATCATCGTCATGTCGGATTAGACGGTCAGGTCTATCTGCCGTATTTACACGAGTGGAGACCGACCAGTCATGATTTGTGCGAATTGGCAGTTTGGATGTCAAGTACGTTTGGGAGTGATCCGCCCTGTTATGCCAAGCCTGTTAAGCCGGCTGCTTCTGCTGCTGCTGCTGGGAGTAATGCAGCATCCTACACAAGTTCACTGAGCAGCTCCTATTGTGGCAACACCAATGCATCGTCAGCGGATGAATTGAGAAGAATAGTCATTGAACAAGAAATTGCCGATGCCAATCTGGCCGCCGAGACGGCTCGCAAGGCGGCTGTGGAAGAGGCTCGTCTCGAACGAGAAGCAGTGCAATTGAAGCAACAGCACGATGTGCAATTGTCGGGAATGAAACAGATGGCAGTCAGCAAAGTTCAATTCCGAATGAGACAATTGTTTGATGAGAGCAAGGTAGAACTGAGAAGAGAGTTGAAAGATCAAAAGATGCTGGAAGCGGGCAAAACACGAATTGATCATCTATTGAAAGAGGGCGAGGAAAGAAAAGCTCTACTGATCAGAGAAAATACAAATATGGACGAGGCAATATCCAATCTAGAAACTTGGATCGAGGCAGTGCAACAGCAGAAAGATAAATCCGAGGCAGAAGTGACATACAGTGACAATGAAGAAAAGATTGATTTACAAACATTACCGGCAGACACCATCTCTGCTCAAATGTTGTCGCTGAGTGCAGAGAGTGCAGCGATTGATGACTGCATTTACTTTTTGGATAGAGCGTTAGTGAAGGGTAGTTTACCTTTGGATGTATTTTTGAAGGAGGTGCGAAAGTTGAGTAAGAGGCAGTTCATGGCCAAGGTGAGTTGCGTGTTCACGTGTATGTGGCATGTTTGTGTCTCGTGAAATCTTAGTCATGTACACATGCATGCTATTTTTGCTTTGTCTCACTATTGATGTTGGTAATTATTCAGGCGCATCTGATGAAGATTTCTCAAATGAAATCGTTGTCGAGATGAGAAGTTCTAACAATTACGACTGATGTAGATGTAGACAATCTTTTATCGATGCCACTTTGCAGAAACGACTATTAGATACACGTGTTTTTACTTTAGACGTCCAATGTTCTTCTGTTAAGATATCCAATATCCGAGCTTAAATTGTTGCATCTCATTATTTATTTAGCCTTGACTTTCAACACTGCCACACTACCCCCGGGCTGGACATGAAACACAGGTCCATCAACATATATCACTGATCCCCTTTCCACATCCAATGCAACATACATGCTAGGCTCTATCATTTCATCATACGACTTGTTCGCATGCTTTACGGTCATGTCGGGATCCATTGTTACTTCCATGAAGGATTCATCTTTTGGAAGTTGTACTTCACAGCTGGCGGAGAGGGCTGCGGGTGGTCCACAGGCTAAACCACTGTCGTGGATATATATGCGCAGGGCTATGGTTTGATCTGATGTTGACGGCGCTTGCTCTCTCTCGCTTGTGTTGTCTCTTGTGTCTTTATGTCATCTGTTTTTGGATACAAAAATAATTGGACACAGAAACGTATCCGTTGAAGAGGAATCCGAATGTCTACCACGTCGACCTGACCTCAGCAGAGGAATTCGAGTTGCAAGCTGTCATTGCAAAATTGCTGCCAACCTCTCCATTGATGGAATTGTTCCGCCATTGCAAAGAACCATAATTTTGATCGACGAAATTTCATTGAAACCCATCGAATGCACCGATAGTGTCAAAGTTATCAATACCTCATCACTTGGAGCCTACAATCAACCATGCCTCGTATTCTCCGCGGACTCAAGTCAATCTTTTCCGAGCCACAGCCTACAGTGGTGGTCGAAGAAACTTCCATTTCAAGACAAATCATGTCGCTCATGGAACAGCACCTCCCTTCCAATCTCATCTCTGATGCATCCAAACTGTACTCCAAGGCACTTGACCAACTCACAACATTGACACAAGGCAAGTCTCAGGCCGAACTGCTCTTCATGGCATCCATCCTAGCAGCTGTATTGCTGTTCGCAGTAGTGCTTCCTCTCCATGAAGCCTTCTCGAGAAAGAGTCTTGCCACCGACAAACGATGCACAATCTCACCTTCTTCTAATTCGTCTGCTACTGATTCGCTTGAGACTATTGAAGAGAGCGAGGAGGAAGACTTGCCTGACCCCGTTGAAGTTGTGGAGTCTCTTAAGTTTGTCGATGAAGAAGACGAGGCGATTCAAGTGTACGATGATCAACCGTTTGTGTCCATTGCCAACAAGGACGTAATGGATGAGGAGGACAAGCAATCAGATGCTACACCGGTTACTGTTGATGAGAAGGAGACACCCACGTCATCCCCTTGTGTTACTCCACTCCGTGTCAAGCCTACATTGTCCAAGGATTACATGTCTGTCCCCAACGTTCTAGATGGTGCACAATCTTCGAAACGATCAAGTTTTTCCAAGATGAAGAAGATGACTTCTAGTTTGTCGTTTCGAAGGAAGGATAGTACGGATGCCAGTGTTACTTCTACTAGTTCAAATAGAAGCTTTCGGGTGTTTAGCATCAAGAATAAAAAGGATTAAACAAGAGGTAGATATGTGGGACTGAGAGAGGCTCTATTAGGATGCATTTCTCTAGTGCATTGATTCATCTTTTTCAAGTATATTGCAAGGTGATAATGTTCATGAACTGCATACAGGGCCCTTTCAGATTTTTGCCACGAGGTTCAATATTTTTAGAAGACATCGAACATGGCGGAAGCACCACTGTCAGCTTGGGATTAGGAGCAAGTAATGTATCATAATGTTGTTACTGTGATTTAATGCAAGATATTCCATTCGCATCAAAACCTAATCTGACAACTTAGATGTTACAATTGAGCAAAACCTAATACATTTGCATCAGCCTCAATTGAAATTGGCTGCCTTTACACTGGTGTCGGACCGGGACCTGCCTGAACATGCTGCCGCTCAGTCTCTGCCATAGGTTGCGGCTCCTCGTGGTGCTGCTCAACCATAGGCTCATCGTGATGCTCTTCTACTTGCTCCACATTTCCATCTGCCAAATGATCTTTGTGATAATCATCATCTAAATGAACATGATTCGGTTCCTGATATGGATTGTGCGCCTCCGTCACAATCCTGGCATCTACAATTACAACTTGCTGTTGCAGTGTATTACCACTAACGTAATCTATTGGAATTTTGCCAATCTCGCCTAAAAGCTCTATACCACCAATAAGTTTGCCAAAACACGGATCAGCCTCTTCGTGCAAATCATGAATTTTCTGCCCTCCTGGACCATGATTGACTGTATTGTTCACTTTGTTGATGTAAAAATCCGGCCCTCCAGGTCGTCCACTCATACCTAACGTATATATCTCATGGGGATACCTGGCATCATACTCCTGAAATGGCATCTTGTCCAATTTGGCCGCGGTGAATCTACCAAGTAATTCGGGTTCGTTAGGTATATATTGCGAACCGACGTATTTGTGAGGCCCCGCCTGTAAGATGTGCATTGCGTTGATGACAAATTCACATCCGTTCCAAAGTTTGTGATGAACTTGTTGGAGGAACATGTGAACGGCCACGGGCATTATGTCGAGTGGTGCTAGTTCGATGAGGAAGACGCCGCGGACGCGGGGCCATTGGGATATATCGACATCTTCGACATGTTGGGGGTATTCTATTTCAAATTCGACTCTATGTGGTCCTTTGCCAAACCTAAGATAGGAGTGTGATGGGTTAATGATCATCCTTTTGCAGTTGATTCGTTTTTGCACGATGTCAAACGGCGTATGCAACTCAATGCAGCAACAGAAAAGTCACACTCATTGTTCCAGCTCCAATCCATGAGTTTGCCTACAGAACATGAGTCATTCAAAGTGGAATACATGCAGAAATAACAAACAGACACACTGCTATAACAGCAGTGGCACAGCAAAAATCATCAACAATAACATACCATTCAACAACCTCCAACCGACTCTGACCCTTCAACCTCCCAACCAAAGCATCAATCTTCCTCCACAACACCTCCTCCCTCTCCTGCACATACAACTCCAACTCTTCCACAGTCTGTACATGATCCCCAATCTCAATCTTCTTGCCATTACTATCATTCCCTAATATAAAATTCCCCTCGGGAGTTTTATGCTCATTAGCAAATTTCACTTTTAATTCTTCAATCTCCTTAGTTGTTGCGATGTATCCCTCTCTTAATGAATTCAATTCCAAATCTCGTACCTCTTGTTCTTTTTGCACTGATTCAATACGATGTTTGACCGATTCTAATTGGGATTTGATCGAGGGTATAGATTTGGAATTGTAGTGCGCTAGAGAAGATTGGAGGTGGGATTGTGATTCCGAGAGGGTGTGTAATTTGGTTTGGAGGAGGCGGAGTTCGGCTTGGGGGTCGGATTCGAATTCTTCGTTGGTGATTTCGGTATCTATTTCTTCGATTGCAGGATCGTCGATGATTTGGTCGAGATGAGAAGAAACTAATTTTAATTGATTGAGTGATTTGGTGTAGGAGCGGTATTGGGCGAAGGTGTCGATGGATAGACCGATGAAGATTATGGTGAGGAAGCAGTACCAAACCATTCCTCCGCATATTGAGGATGAGGAGGAGGACTTTTGTTTGAAAGGATTGGAGGCACCTCGTGGTGACTTAACGTAGTGCAGCCCTGACGATCCGCCAGAGTAGCCTCCGTGAGGAGTCTGGCCGTACTGCTGACTAGAATAGCCATATTCGTCACTTCCACCACCCACTGCGGTGGAACTAGTGCCCATGTGATTACTGGAGGGGTAGCCGCCGTAATTGTAACCTGAACCGGATCGTTCGTCGGTCGGTTCGGAGGGACGTTGTCGCGTGCCTCGTGATCGCAGCATGTTGTGGCTCTTTCTTGGAATCTGCGGTGTTTGCTGACTCTAGCACTTCAAAGCCATATATTGCACAATTACTAATGATGCGTCTGTTGATCGGGGCTGTTTTATGTTGGAGGTACTGCGGGCAATCAGCCAGACTCGGCCGAGAAAGTTTGTTGATGATTATGAATGATGAGGTGCACGGCAAATGATTGAAAAATCCAATTTTACAGCAGCTATTTTTTGACACTACGTGAACTTTTAGGGGGACATGTTTGCTGAGAAATCGGCTGAGCCTCTTTGAGTTCAATATACTTATTCCAACGTTCGGCATATACACACGTACCATCAAAGAAGACCAAGAAGAGGCTACATATTTTACTTTAAAACAGCCCTTGACCGAAAAGTTCAAAAAGTTTGGCGGTTATATTTCTTGTGCGTCAGTTCCAAAACGACACATCGACACGGCAAAGGCAAAGGCAACGGCACACAAGCAGGGCAACGCAACGCAACCGTCCACAGTCTACCAACTGCATCGTACAACAGAGGCTACATATCTAAGGGCTGCTTCGCCCCCATATCACTGCAGCGCAGGTAGGTCGGTTGCTTGTTTGCTTTACGGGTGTCTCCATCTTGATGATTTCTTTCTCTCATGACTGCACTATCTAGCTTCCTATCGTTTCCTTTTCGTATGGGCATGACTGTCATAATATTGGACCATCTCCTTTATTTATGGTGCCTTTTGATATCTTGCTTAGTATCCGTTAGCTGTACAAATCATTAATGTCTTGCACGAGAGATTGATGGGCCGGGAATTTATTCCAAGCTTTCCCCTTGTTCATGCATATTTGTGTCCAGCTCCCCATCCTGCCTATCTTACCAATTTACATTTTAATTTCGCTGTTATCACAGACGATTTTTTGACAGCACATTCATGTTAGAGAGAGGAAGGATTCTGCGAGGCCAGATTACTTAAGAACTCACCAAACTAATTGACGATTGGCGAACATACTTAACAAAGCAGGAGTTGACATCACCACTATAAAACAATAAGTCACCGGAGCAGCAAAGCAGCAGAAATGGAGCTACGTCAACGATCCCAACGTCCTTCTGAACCATCAAATCAATCTAGCAATCAAGGAGCCCCGCAATGGCAACATCAGCGTCAAACATCCGAAAACAATGTTGGTCACACCAACGCCAACATGCCTCCGCCTCCCCCACGAAGATCTCCGAGCGTCCCCTCTGTTGGATCCAGTCCCATGTTTCACAATCCTAACTCCTACAGTAGTTTCAGAGGCAGTGCTCATAATCTAGGAAGCAGTGGTTTCAGTTCAGATCAATCAAGAGAACACGGCGGCAGCCTTAGCAACAGCACCAATAGCATCCATTCAGCCTCCAGTGTGCGATACCCTCGTCAATCCTCGTACAGTAATCCAAACTATACTGCACCACCTGCTGCTCCTGGATATGGGAGGTCGCATACTGAGCCGTTCTATCAGGTAGATGCTGTGGCAAACAGCTACAGCAATATGCCTGCATCTCCTGTTGTTGCTCACAGGCCAAGTTATTCGTACAGTGGACAGAATTTAAACAGCTCAACGGGAAGCAATAGTGGGATGGCTCAATCATTTAGTTCGGCTAGTAGTGGGGGATATGACAATCAGGCTACTGGGTACGTCAACACAACGGGTGCAACAAACATTGATATGAGTGCCAGCAATGACAATCGAGGCTATGGGGGGTATACATCCCACAATTCGAGTTTGAACAATCCAACTCCACCGACATCATCCAACTACATCAATCCTTACAAGGCATCCAAAAAATCATCCAAGTGCGCCAGTCTCCTCTCATCATTACTCTACCTCTCCATCCTACTGTTGGGAGGGAGCACCATGTACCTCCGCCGTGCAATCAAGGTAGCCAATGCCGAAATCGAAACAGCCCACCACCAAGCTCATCGTAGACACCTCACCCACGTCAAAAAGACCGGCGGGCGTCACGGACCCGGTAAAAGCCGCGATGCTCAAGCTCGAGAGAATCAACAACGCGAAATTGAACGATACGAAAAACTCAATGCCCAAATACAAACTCAAATTGATGCAAAAGCCGATGAATACAATCAGTTGCAGGTTGAGTTTGAAAATCAACATGGTAAACTCGAGGGCCTTGAGGCGACGAAGCAAAATTCGATCAAGGCAATTGAACACCAGACGAATACATTGGATACTTTGAGAATGGAGAAGGAAGAACTTGAGGCAATGCTGTTGAGTAAAGAAAAATTGGATGAGGTGGTCGTGAAAAGGGAGGAGGCGCTTTGGAAGAGGGTGGAAAGGTTGACTAGTAAGATTGGACGGGAGAGTGAACGAGAGGCTTTGGATTGGTATGCACTGTTTCTGTTTGTTGCATGGTTGAGTGCTAATCAAATACTCACTGCACCATTCATTATTTCTTTGCCGACAGGTTTCAAAATGACTACGGAACAGGACCCTACAAAGTTGAGATCCAACTGTCGTTTCCTCACGTACCGCCCGAAGATCATCCCAACCCTCACTCGTGGGAACGAATTT
The DNA here is from genome assembly GCA_036939935.1 of Cyclotella atomus. Classification (NCBI taxonomy): domain Eukaryota; phylum Bacillariophyta; class Thalassiosirophyceae; order Thalassiosirales; family Thalassiosiraceae; genus Cyclotella; species Cyclotella atomus. The sequence goes on along the minus strand of JALLPI010000745.1, from coordinate 2,473 downwards.
CCAGGTGGATCGTTGTTGAATTAGCACCTCTCAATCTGATGCCTCATTCTGTCAACATGTTCCTACGCCAAGTCCATCATAAAATGTGGGACGGAATGACATTACTCAACAAAGATGAGAAGAAGTTACAATTCGGACCGAATGTGGTAAATGGCGAAGAACGAAAGTTTGGTACCAACTTTTCCAGATTGTTGTACCAAGAGTACTCGGCTGAATATCCTCATCAGCAGTGGACGATAGGCTATGCAGGAAGACCTGCCGGACCGGAGTTTTTCATCAATTTGCAAGATAATTCACAGGAGTTTGGACCAACAGCTGATAAACACTCAGAGGCTTCACCTTGTTTTGGAAAAGTTGTCGAGGGATTTGATACATTGGAACGGATTGCAATGATTCCCCATTATGGTGGGGGAGATCATGAGGATCTAACGGGGTTGTACGAAGTCAAGATTTTGCATGCCTTTTTGATCAAGCCCAAGGTGATGAATCAGGATCAGCAGTTTATCAATTAAAATGGAGAGTTCGGTGATAAGATTAGTTAGATACTGTTCTGATTGAAAAATGTCGTCTGTGTTGATCACAAGCTCTCTAGGTAGTACTAATGCTGAATATGACACTGTTCAAAAGCAGTATGGTAAGATGTGCAATTATTGCTCCATTTACCAACGTTTACCCTTACTTCATCAAATCTTGTAGTACCATAGAATAAAAATGCCCAGCGTGTTCTGAATATTATTTAACCAATAATTGTTTATCTTGATCTGAATTGCTATATTACTTATAGCAAAGTTACAGCTTGCTGAATGAAGTTTCCTGACAAGCCCTTTTCTTGAGCAAGAATACCCCTTCCCTTGAAGTTTAAGATGTATGGAAATCTACCTGTTTTTCCTGAAAGTTCAGGTCATAGTGGAGAAGTAGCTGCTGGGTGTCGATTTGGTGGATCAGGAGATTGGAGGTTGGGCTGTACCTGAAGGTACAGATCAATTACCTAAAGAAATCAAATTCAACTATTGTTGCTGTTGTGTTTATAGAAGCTGGAGATATAGGAATCACCAGAGCCAGGGGCACAACTGGAGGTTTTGCCCCATCATCAAGTCCGATTGAAGTAAGTAGTGGAGGTGCGCTAGAGTAATAAAAAAGTAAAAGAAAAAAGGAAGAAAAAGTACTACTGAGAAGTAAAAGCCATTTTTTGTTACTTCTTACTTTGCTTCCTTTCGGCAAATGGCCAAAATCCTTACTTGTTACTTTGCTTCCTTTTTGAAAATGAATAAAAACGGTCTTCTTACTTTGCTTCCTTTTTTGAAAATCCATAAAAACATACTTTAACTTTTTAAATAAAACTTGCCAGCCTTACTTTTCCTTTACAGCTCATCAATCCTCTCTCTTCTCTCCCCCTCTCTCATTTATTTATGCAGATGCAATGCCAAAGCATGGAAGAAAGAGAATAATATTGATTCTCATAAGTGTTTCAGTTTGGAGAGAAGCTTTGAGGCAGAAATGGCTGGAGAATCTACACCTGAAGAAATCGCACTGGAAGAATTTGAGGCAGAAGCAGTTGAGGTTGGGATTTAATTCATTATTGATGTCGTTAGTTCTTATTTAAAGTGCATGTCATATACATATACACTTCTTCTCCACCAGCCGGAGTTCCTCCTCTGACCCTTCATTCAAAATAGCCACTGCAACAGTAACGATGTCTTTTGAAGAAGCTACCTTAGCTCCTGCAATGATACGATGTCATTTATTGCAGAAGCAATCATAGCTTCTGCAAAGACAGGATGCATTTTGCAGAAGCTAAGAGATCTTGAGGGATCAGGGTTGAGTCTTCATTTTGACCATCATTTATTCAGCTTACTCATACTTCTTACTTTACTTTGCTTTCTTTTGGCAAATGGTCAAAATCCTTACTTAATTCTTACGTCTTACTTTGCTTCCTTTTTGTCAGGAAGGTAAACTCTTACTTTTTACACCAAAGTAAACTTTTTTAAAACTCTGAGGTGCATGTGAGTATGAGAGGATACTGCTGAGAAAATGTTTCAAGAGTCACATGTGGATCTGGCATTGCTGCCGATCGATATTATATGAGGCAGGCTTATGTACCCGAGCACAGTTGGGTACCCTGCATGCTTAAACTCATACCTGACATCAGAGTAATTGACAAGGGTGTCTCTTCTCATATTTCCTCCCTTTTTGTTTTGGATAATTCGTCAGTACAAAAGCTTCATGTTAATGCCCAGTTTCAAGCCAAACCAGGTTGCAAATTCCAGCAGAATTCCGACCGGATTTAGTGAATTCCGCTCCGTTTAGGTGATTTTGCCCCCTAGGTTACAAATTCCGGCGGAATTCCGGCCAAAATTCTCAAATTCCGTTCCGATTCAGTGATTTTGCCCCCGGAACTACAGAATATTTATATGAAAATTCCGGATTTCTCCGGTGTTTGTTCATTATGTCACTCTCGCGAACCGGCCGTTTT
>JALLPI010000744.1:0-15295 GCA_036939935.1 Cyclotella atomus | reverse complement strand
GGTGGAACCCGTTGTATTCGTGAGAGAAAGGCTGTGTCACTGATGCCATAGAATTCGCCCCAGTGCAGAAGGTCAGTGTCGTCAATGTAGATGATTGCTGCCAGAAGGACTGCACGCTGGCTTCGTGACATTGTTGCAGTCATGCCGTGGCCGAGGGTCTTGTAAGAGTTGACAGCAAGAGTAACTACTCCTCGCATGCCCATCGGAGCGGCGCCACTACCTTGACCAAGACCCATGAGCAGTGCAAGATGTGTGCCTTCAATGGATGGCGTATCAGCCACTCCGAAGCCGGAATTAACAAAATATTGCATCAATTGCATTGTCTTGAGCATCAGGTCGGTTGTTCTTCGAGAGACTCCATGCGCTCTAGCCGCAACACCAGCAATGGAGCTTTGTGCTCTGTCATAGCATTGATCCATGTCGACTCTCGTAATCGAGAGAGAGTTGTGCAGGATTCGAGAGTTATCAGATACAATTTTTGACCAGAGAGGCTTCCTCACAGGTGGTTCGAGACTTGGCAAATTGTTCTGGTGGTACGAGGCCATGTTTCCTACAGTGCTGTTCGAGGCGATGTGCAAAGATGAGTTTGTTGAGCCAGTTGAAGTCTGCCCCGAGGAGGCAGATTGCTCGGAGTTTGTCTATCAGACGGACTCCGAATACCTTCTCTATAGCAAGACCGTAATCGACTGCCTCCACCTATCCGGAGCTACACCAATTTCTCGGATAGTGTTTAAGCTAGTGGCATGTAGTTGAGAGATGATGTTGTCACTTGCTCAAGCCTTGTTGTGGCCAAAGTGTAGTCTCGACTTGGAGGACTCAGTTGCTTCGCGTGCCGTCAACCACCACTTTTGAAAGTCTTGACGATGTACCCAATCTTCAATGCAGTCCTCGCCAAGAGTGGAGAAGAGCACAGCTGCCTCAGTTAGAAGGAGACGGGTCCACGGATCCGTGTCAGGTGGGAACTCGTAGGTGCCGGCAAGGATGGCCAAAACTTCTTCTCCGTCGCCTGTGAAGCCTATATCAGATAGTAGTTTGTTGTGGGACATGATTAGGGCTGAGTAGGCAAGCTTGTATCTTTCACCAATGGTTTGGCCCGCGACTTGCTTGATATCTTCCTTCGTGGCAAATAGTTCGATTGAACCGTCTTCTGCTTTCCGCTCCACGGCAAAAACTGCTCCACCACCTTTCTTCTTACTGGTCGTAGCTTTCATGTTACTAAATCGGCCGCGTTGGTGCTCTTTGTGAAGCATGGTTGCTATCCCTTTTGCCTTGCGAGTCATTCCAGCTTGTTCAGCAGCAGCCTGAATCTTCTGAAGATGTTGGTTTCGTAGTTCTGGAGCAATTTGGGCTATGAGGTCTCTCTGTTCTTTGATTGCGACGATTTGAGCATCAATTTCGAGTGGCGTATACTCGGAGGGTTGGTTGATAGGGTATGAGGGATATGCCTTGGAGAGTACTCTGCATCGACGGTAAAGATTCCTTGGGTAGGGGAGTGGCCGTTGTTTATGCTTCTTCATCCATTCAAATAGTTTGAGACGGTCATCCCACATTGATACCTTGAGGCTTGATGGAATTGGACCCATCTTCTTTGTCTTGCAATTGGACTCTACACAGAACATGAACTCCGTTTTCTGTCGGTCGAGAGAGTCAATACTCGTCTGCTTTTGATCATTGTTAAGAGAGTGATGATTGGTGCATAGCCCTTCATACTTCTCAGTCAATCGATGGCGGATTATGTTCCGACGAAGGGATTTGCAGTAGGCCTTCTTGCTTTTGTGACTGCTTGCCTGCAGCTTCCTGCCTGGAAGCCGGATAAGCTTCTTGAATTCATGGCCAACTAAAGAGGCTAGACTGACATCAAGTACAAAAAGTCGGTGGTCACCGATGCCAAAGTTGTGTCCAGAATGAAGGACATGGCTGCATGCAAGGCCGGAAGTGGCGAATATACCAGTAATTGGGAGGCTGCCAGAGTGGTTTCCCTCCTCTCGTTTTGGTTAAAACTCCCCACAAGCATGGTTGAAAAGCCCTTCCAAAACATGAAGGTCATATATGTCAATGCAACAGACGTAGTACAACATATAATCTTATCTTATTTACTTTCTCCATCAAGATAGTTGTTTCATTGTCATTCACTCGAAGATATTGTACACGACTCGAATATTTTCAAACATAACAACCCTGTGATGATGATTCACCCTTAGGCCTCATCTAATTCCTTGTCGTGCCTTGCAAACTTGGTACTTCCGTTGCGACCATCCTCCGCCACAGATCCATGCCTCAAAAAACCATTAGAACCAGTCGAATCATGCATTGCCCCATGCCTCACAAAATCACTGTTGGCTCCGTGTCTCAAAAAGTCCGAAGCCGTATCTGTAACAGCCTCCGTGCCTCCTCTTTCGAGAGGAACAAACATGGTACCGTTTTTAATCCTTGCTCTCATCCTATCAATCAAATCGCCAAACAACAACACCTCTTCTATCACGCGTTTGTTCTTGCGCCACATTGTGCGGTTAAACTTTCGCGGAAAGACTTCTTCTTGATGCTTTTCTACCTCTTTGAGAAAGGCTGCGACTGCAGTGACATCCGCGTTTCCTCCTTTGATTCCATCGTGAGCTGCACGGAGGAGTTCACCGTAGAGACCTAAGATGGGTACCACTAGACTCTGCCTGTCGCATGATTCCATGCCCTTTCAAGTATCATTGATAAGTGGTGCATTCTTAGAAAGATATACAATAAACGGGAAGAAAATCTAAACAAGTATATACTCACCTTGTGTTCAAAGCGGCAGCATGTCAAGTCTCCGTTGAAGACATGAAGCGACTCAATGAAGAAGTCCGCTCCAACGGGGCTGAATTCAACAGATCCAGGCTTGCCTTTGGCGAGGAACATACCGCCCGTACCATTTCTCATCGAATGGCAGACTTGCTCGGCACGACACCACATTCTCCTCTGATGCGATAGTTACGTTATCAAGTACAGTGAGCAATAGTAGGTTAAGACACGAGAATTTGCACGTGCGATGCTTACCTGATAAGTTCCTACATCACAAAGATCATCCAAGTCCGTATGTTTCGTGTCAGGGGCGCAAATCACAAAGTAAGTAGCCGAAGAAGCATACACAGCGAGGGAACGGATGGCGAGGTTCTGGACGGAAGCATTAGCCTGAGGAATACTAGAATAGTCCACCCAAACGAACACATCTTTCAAGCTTTCATCCCAGCCATTTTGCTTGGCCAGCTCTCGAAGAGCATCTACCATGCAGGTGAATTGATGATTTTCGGGGTCGGGGTGTTTGAAGCCGGTCCATTGGTGGGAGAAAAAGACTACATGCTTTCCGGCCTGAATGAATGCATCCCTGTATTGTTGGACAATAAGATATGTTGGTTATTCTAAGAACATTTCACCATCCATTCACACTCACGCACAAGCAAACTTACACATCGCCAATGTTATCAAGCACAGTGAGCCTATGATTGTTACGTAATATCTCGTGGCGCACCAGCATCTTTTCCTCCACAAATTCATTACCACGTACAAGATGAAGAGGATAATCCAGCTGGCGTAATGCTCGAGTGGCCTCATTCAGGGTGGACTCCATTAGCTGCTCGTGCGCCTTCTTGATGGCCTGGAAACTTTTGTACCTTTTGTAGGAGAAATAGGCGACAAGGCCCAAGATACCGGCGCCCAAGATTGAACAAAGAATGATGATAATCAATGTCGTGTTATCTTCTGCCTCTTTACAAATTGCCGGGTCGATAGCATCCATCTCCTCTCTGTGAAGTGTGCACTTCTGGAAAGTAGTCAATTCATTTAAACCAAGAGTTGCACGATAGTTATCCACCTGGTTGATTTTGCCATATTTCGCAGTCACATCATTCCAGCCTTCATAAGTCTCTTGCTTTGTTGTCTCCATATCCTGTTCTCCAGCGACGTACTTTTGGAACTGATCAAGCATCACATCCTTGGTGTACAAAAGCACTCCAGGAAGCTGTAGTGTCAGTGCCGAGTTTGCATCGTTACCAAGTGATGCTTTCATTACTCTCTGATGTTCATTCCAAGCATCATAGTTCCATCCTCCTTTCTCGTAGTTCGTCGTGTAGCTTGCTAACTGGGAATAACGCCAGTCGTCAAGCCAGGAAGGCATCACAATGTCATCCACGGATGTGATGGGTGAGTTGACGTAGGAGAAGAATTCAANCGTCAAGCCAGGAAGGCATCACAATGTCATCCACGGATGTGATGGGTGAGTTGACGTAGGAGAAGAATTCAAACATCAAATTCTTCGCATCGGGGTCAGCAGATTTCCTTATACCAGTTCCATATCTCAATTAAGTTGGTGATGGTATGGATTACAGTGTTAGTATTGAAATACACAAAGCGCATGTAACCAGTAATTCTCTCACCCTCCAGACCAATAAAAAGGTACTCGGTTGACGATTTTGCCCACATGAGGCGAGTCCACCAATATCCTCGCACGATCATCCTCCGACAACTCATCCGACACTTTAATCTTTTCTCCCTTGGGACACGTCTTTGGCCCACAATCGACAAGATCTCCAGTCTGCCTATCCACCACTTGCAAGCTCCCGAAGGGCTTGAGCCTGTACGGCTCCGCATAAGTTCCATCCTTGAAGGTGGGTCGCCACAATGCATCTCCGTTTTCATCTCGAAGCACCGGACCCCAATCGCCATTGGTATTGTTGCGCCATGCCACACCACCTTCGTCTGTGTTGACAAAGACACTCTTCCAACAGCCGGGTGGGGCGAGTCCCTGATTGAGTATCAATATATGGAAGTGTGAGCCTATACCTGAACCTGAATGCGCACGACCAAGTGACAACAGTATTGTATTATACTCACAATAGCACACCTCCCCTCCACAAAAGCAGAAGTAATACACCCATCCGTAGCCACATCCCACAAATCCTTCCACACATTCATCGCCTTTTCAAATCCAACATCAATCCTCGGCTCCAATGTCTCCACATCAAACAAGAATCCCTCTTGAATCCCTTTCGTCTGATCCGTAGTAGCCCAAGTGCTATACATCAATTCGGGAATCCAAGCATCGTTGAATCCGCTCCCGGTACGTGGATAGATGCAGAATCCCCAGTCGTCGTCGGTTTCTCCGTCATCGTTGAGATCCGTACCGTTGAAGTACCGTGCTAGTTCGATGAGATCGTCCCAGGTATGGGGGAGGGGCAGGCCTTCTTTTTCGAGGAGGTCGATTCTTACTACTGGAACGAAGAAGTCTCCGTCTGTAAAAGAGAGATGGAGTTGGTTTTGTTAGTGGAGAATAGTTAGATCAAGCAGCAGCAGAGTAGTACCGCCAACACAATCATATCCTACTCACCAGCCATCAACAAATCAATATTCGTCTCCCCACCCGTCCTATACTCTCCCATATTCCTAACCTTTGGAAAAATATCCTCATACTTCAATTCCACAGTCTTTTCCCGAATCCGTTCATTCAACCTCTCAAACAATCCCAAAGAACTAGCCTCACTTGTAAAACTGTAAATCATCAAGTAGGCATCGTACAATTCGGCACCGTTGGCATTGGCAGATCCAATATCGGCAATGGGGTCGACAGCTATATCGGATGCTTCGGAGAAGATGATGGTGCCGCCGGTGCATTCTGTGAGGAGTTGGGCGCGGGATGGAAAGTGGGGGGTGGCTTGGGCTGTGTTGAATGAGAGGTAGTTGGCGGTGATGCCGGCGTACATTCCGGGTGTGAGGGAGGAGAGGTAGGCATCGGCGGAGCAGTTGTATTTGGTGGATTCGGATTGTTGCCATTCTTGGCAGGTGGTGATTGTTTCTGGGTCGAGGAGGGAGTTGTCGCAGGTGGTTGTTTCTGCGGCTGTTGGTGATGTTAGGATGAATGCTGCTGCAATAGCTGCTGTTAGGAATCTCATGGTGGAAATTTCAAGTGGTTGATGTGGGTGATGGATGGATGGTTGCTTCTTGTATTAAGAGCAGTGCTGCAGTGTATTGCTTGGGATGTGTTACTGTGTTCTGAAACTAATCTCTATCCGGAAAGAGGTGATTGATCAAACAACAAGTCAGTACTTATCAAGCCACAAACTGAAATGAATGCAAGATAACAATGAAATAGATCGGATGGGATCGTAAATCTTGTGTCACAAGCAAAACAGTAAGAGGCAGGCAAACACACAGACCTGAAACGAGAGCCAGCCGCCCTCACCTCAAGTATCAATCAACAAGCTAAATCAGTCCGATACATTCATCAATCAAGATACCATCTGCACTTCGAGCTCAAAAGATCAGCTCACACCACAATCAAACCCTGAATGGCAGTGATGTTACACTACCACAAACCAACATGATTGATGCATCAAATCTCGAACCCCAAAATGCCAGTAAACTTACCAGGATGGATGGATGACAGCCTATATTGGTGCAACTCTCCCCTACTCTAAAGGCTCGGTTGCAAAATGCTCACGCTCAGACTTCTCTCCCACTTGCTTTCTTCGCACAGACGATCCTTAGGCACCCTCCCCTAAAATAATATCTGGATGGATGACAGCCTATATTGGTGTAACTGTCCCCTACTCTAAAGGCTCGTTTACGAATTGCTCACGCAATAGACCTCTCCCACTTGCTTTCTTCGCACAAACGATCCTTTGGCTCCCTCCCCTAAAAGAACTCGATGGACGTTTTACGTTTTCTAGGAGACTAGTCTGCAATGTAGCGCTGAAGTGATGAGATGCTGCGTGTGTCGAAACTTCTACTTTTTCTATCTGCAGAAAAGAGCGAGGTGGCGATGGATCAGATATAAAAGCCAGAACTTCTCAAGCTACAAACACTGAAACGCAAGATTGGGTCTTGTGTCGCTAGAGCAAAGTACAGGATTGGGAGGAAGGCAGGCAAATGCACACACATGAGAGAGTCGTCATCTGCATCCAACCGATGACACCACTGCAAACATCGTGAATCTGCAATCAATCACGCAGAAGCATCTACTGCATTCGTCATGGCTACTGACACGATTGATATCCATCGACTGTCGACTGCCTACTGTACACTGTACACTTGACCTACCTATACTTCTCAATAACCCAATTTGCTACTTACAAAGTGAGGAAGCAGCAAACTTACCGGGATGACAACTTATTGGACTCCTATAACATTTACTCTCTCCGCGTCTCTTTAGAAGACAAAATAATATCACCCAATGTTGTTTCTTCGAGATCTATCAACCCGATACTCTCTATCAAACTCGCGCTTCTTGATCTTTGAAGCCCTCCCGCCAAAATCGGTCACAAAGCAGGGGTCACGAACAAAGAGTCATAATGACCTTCGTGACACGATTCTTGAGTGCCTCCTCTGTTAAGAGAAATCGGTTCATTGCACTCGCAAGCCAAAAGCCCATCATCAAACCACCAACCACTTAGTGAAAGTTGAGATTTGTTAATACACCAACATCAACCATGGCGCCCTCCCTATCATGGAATGCATCGGCAAGACACCGGCGATGGATCCTCAAACAATACGACAGAGGCCCTCGCAAGAAACCGCCTGATCGACCGCCACCGCGTCCGAACAAAAGCACCGGTTTTCAACGAGGACCAACAAAACAACGGCATCTTAGGCGTACATTGCGCCACATCACCTACAAACGTTATCAACAAGCAGCAACTAACCCCCAATACAAAACCCGTGCACCCGCTCCCTTCCTATCAGACAGGAGACAACTATTCAACCGCATTTCACCACACTACTGGCGCATAACCAAGGCTTCAATCCTCCGCAACCACCGTCATGGTTGCATTCGTCGGCTCTTCAGCAAGCCGCTCACAAAGCATCTTACTTAACACAACAGGTCACTCAGACCTTTTCCAAGATTGGAGAAAACTTCAAATCCATCTTTTCACGACTAATTCAATCACCCATTCTTAAGGCACTCTGGCAACTCCATCCACAATTAAGGCATCCCATAACTGACTCTCAACACTCACACCCACTGTCCTTTTTTGATGCAAAATCTGTACTGCCTACAAGAAACAGATCCAACCAACATACCAGTTCCTCCGAGAACAATACTTCACCATCCCCACCTCTCTCATCGCTCTCATAGCTGTTTCAACCAAGACGGTGGATCCAACAATGCTCCAACCTAACACAGCGCTTCACTCGGTGCCTCCCCATGGCAAATTCAGTTGCTTCTGAAGAATCACCAAGCTTCTTATCATCTGATTCATCCAATTCATCTAGGCATCATCATCAGGGCAATCATCCAACTACAGCATTCTCATCCATGGCTTGCTCTCATCAATAGGCTACCACCACATTGTGCCCGTCTCGACCATCTACCATCCAGTTCCAAAGCCTTGACGATGTTACAGTCGGCTCAGCAGCTACCATCAACATTTCCAACATCAACATGAGCGGAGGTATGGAGGATTCTAACCGCCAAGACCAGGACGAATACGCCAACACATCCGGCAACAACAAAGCAAGTGTCGAATCAGCACCCAAACCCAAAGGCCAACAATTTGTAGATATCCAAGCCTTGTCAAATAATAAGCATCTGAGAGCGAAGAAGAAGTGCAAGCAACACAACCATCTGATGAAAACTCCACGCCCCCTCCAACCAATCAGGCAACTTCAGCTGATGCACTGGCCCCGACCCACACCCATGGCTACAACAATGAACAACGCACCAAGCTTCACCAACAATCCCCAAGGCTCCTCGACCCAACAGGGCATTCAACAAGGCAACATGAATGCAAGCCCTCTTGGATTTGACCTCTCCAGCCTCACGACTCAGATTGCTAGCACCATCTCGGCGTCAGTACAAGGGCTAAAAGAGGAACTAGAATAGAAAGAAAAGGACGCTGATACCAAGAAAGCTTCAGAGATGGCTCAATTATATGCATTGACTGCCCAGCTGAAACAAGCACGGGAACAATCCCCATCGATCCAGCCCCCTCCCATCGCCAGTTTGCAAATCCCAGTACCCGCAGCAACTCCCGAGTCAAAGAAAACCTTCCAGCTCTGTCAAGACTTCTCCAATGATCCCAGCCTTGAACACAATGCCACCACGTAATGCTCAGCAGGCAACCGCCATGAATCCTTATGCCAAGCCTTCCTTTAACTTCAAAACCGTCAACACCGGAGATAGAGCCACCGTCATCCGTATCGTCCCTTCGGCAGTCTAGTATCGTCAATTAGCGCCAATCGAGTACGAAGCAGTTGTGAACAAGCACAAAGGAGTAATTCCCAGATGCCTTTTCTGCACTGAGGCCCCCCTACGAACACAACATTCAATGGATCAAGACAGTCGCTCATGCTGAGAAACTTTGTGAACTACGCAGTGATGACAATGACAGTGACATTTCGTTTGCAGCAGTTGGCCACCATTTCATGGACTCCATTAGCCTCTTCGAAAAATATCACACTGTTGAACTCTACAAAGCATTTGAGGTCAAGATTACTCAAGACGCCAAGGACAAAAGCTGCATCGGCATGATTGCCATTCGTCTTCAATCCCCGCAAGGCATGACTGAACAAGAACAACTCATCAAGCTTCAACAACTCGCCCAAACTGCCATCTACACCCAAGCCTTCCTGGACATAAAGCCCACTGACCTCCCAAAGACTGTCTCTGCCTTCAGCTTCAAGATTAACCCTGTCAATCACCCCAACTTCATCATCTTCTCACTTGCCCACGGTACGGAAGCACGATGGTACAATCGGCTAGACCATATCGGTCACAGATGGCTATGATGGAAAATGTTAATTCCAACTTCAAACCTGATTCACAGGGCAGACAATAGCCTAAGTCATTGGAAAGATGGATTGACCACGGTGAGAGGCTTGGACTCCTCACCTATTCAAGTAACTCTGTCAAGGTACATGGCAAATATGGGAAAAGCATTGCAGTAGCATATGTAGCAACGGTCAAAGGCCTCAAAGCGGCAATTGACTTCATGAATGAATTTCAAGGAGTTATTCTCACTCTCTGTGGCGGTTTGAAAGTGTCCTTCCAAGTTTTCCCATCATGTAATCAATCAAAAGGCCAACGGAAGCAAAATGAACCTATCGTCAATTTTGCAAGAACCACCATCCTCTCCAATAATCACCGTTGCAATGAACACTTCAGAGTAATCCAAATAGATGGTCTCACCAATGCAATCGCAAGCAAAGCCACCCAGAACACCATGATTGTCCACTACAATCATCTCCTTGCCGTTGTTGCCAAACTTGTTAAACTTCCCAAGAAATCCGAACGGTCATAAAATTACAAGCACTCTGCAAGTACTATCGTGTACCCTCTTCCAACGCTGCCTCAGTGAGCTCTACCCCCAAGTTATTGAAGACGAAGCTACATCCGATGATGGCTTCACCACTGTCAAGTCCAAGCGAGATCCAAGCAACCCTCCAATGCAACCGCCTCCATCAAGGACACCTTAAGCTCAGTGAAAATGTCAAGTTCACCATTGATGGAAACGGTAAGTATTATGTTGTCACCGACGGACGTGGCGGCCAAAGAAGTGTTAATTTGTACATGAAATACAAGGATGGAATACATGGTGCCCATTATGCCCATCATGGAGTATCAGGCGCCTTTGTCAAATCATTCGAAGACATCAATGATGTATGAGCATAAATTGAACAGAGGTACCCTGGTGTCAACTCCTACGAAGCTCTACGCAAATTCCACAAAGGCATTTCACATACTGAAACGAACATGTCACCCACTTGGTCTGATGTTGATGGTGAAACCTTCCACAAATTTGGCGCAGTTGCTTACACCTCCACAGAGAACAACGATGCAGAGATACCATTGAATTGCATGGAAGCCACAACACAAGCTACTGGGTCTGAGAATGGTTTGGTAGACCAACTCAGCCACTACTGTGCATCCTTGTTCAATCCTAACAATCTTTACACAGGCAACTCCGACCATGAGCCATTCCCTTTACCTGACAAGCCCACCAATGAGGATGAAGAAGAAGATTATGCCAATTCTCAAGACTACCTGCCCCCCATGAACGTAGACGGTGAAGATCAAACCGACACGACATCGTCCAAGAGCTCTAATTCCATCTCACCAGCTAAAAAGTGCAAAGTTGACAAATAGCAAGCAGCAGACTATTTTGATGCGGCAATTCTCCACACTTTGACTGACTCGAGCAACTATGATGCTGTCCCTATTACAGTCAGCCTCCCTATGCGCTAGTCCTTCCACCTTGAGACTTTAGCCTGAGACCCACTCGTCCAATATGTCAAAGCATCTATCCACCCTTCACATGAAAAAGAACTGGCTGATCTCCTACGCATCCAACATAATGCCAAAGGCCAACCCATCTACGATTACTTCATTAAAAATTGGCAAAAAGATGCCACATCAGATGACAGCAAGCAACTTGCGGGTGAATGGAGAGTACCAGGCCCGGATACCAACTTCTTTCCAGCCCGTTGCTCCCCCCATCTCATAATGTTGTCTTGGATCCTGACACTTTCACCGGCGATGTGGAAAGTTTCTAAATCATAGGTACCACTGCCCTTTTAGCAATTGTGCTCACTCTCAACAAGGCCAGTATAATAACAACAACAGCTGGAACAGCTCATGACTAGTAGGTGACCACTTACAAGAGTAGAGTCATTCGACTGAGTTATCTTCTCTCACAGATGCTGAGCTGGAAAGCAACTCACTATATGTATGCAGCGAATGTGATGACAAGTTATATGTGTCCTTATAACAGCATTAAACAATCATGTAAGAAACAATCATCTCAAATCCAGGACACTAAACAATATACAACTAGTGGAACAGGCTTTATTCTCCGATCTCGAAGGCAACTATGTCTCCCACTGGGCGGACGGACTTGCTTTCCCTGGCAAACTTACACACAAACCCCCCTTTTTGACAACCGTTAACAACCAAGATTTGATGGCGACTTGAACAACACGTCACTGAAACCTTCCCTACAGTGGTTGAACTCAACAATGAAGCCTTGAAGCCAGCACAATACCAACCCTACCGGCAGCATGCGGACTTTGACCCCTGGCCACTTCTCCAACTTCAAATTCTATTCGAACAACTCATCCTAGCCCCAATCCCCCAAACACCCACGAGAGCAACAAAGGACTAAATTTCATCATCCATTCAAGACTTCGTCGTTTCAAACAAGGCAAGATCCGTGAAGAAGCCCATCAAGTCCAATCCAAGACTCCCAAACAACAAGCTGAAAAGCCCATTCAAATTCACAAGGCAGCCCAAGCAGCAGCAAATGTTGATAATTTCAAGTCTGCCAACGCCAGAGTTACCAAACATGCGCCAGTAGCACTCATTAATCAAGACAACATTCATGTCCTGGAAAAACTCCATCCACCATCACTTCGAAGAGGCTGCATCAAAACAGGCACATCAACACGCAGTGGAGGCACATGATGCAAGTTCAAGGCAACACCTTCCCAAGTAGTCAAAGCATTGTCCCATCTTAACAGACACAAAGCAACCGGCATCGATTGTGGCTCACTGGACTTGTACATCAACGCAGCACGCAAGCTTAACCTCAATGACACCAACGACCTATCCAAAGCCAAAGCATTGGCTGGTTTCTTCAACAAAGTGGTCAACAGTGAAGTACCGTCTTAATTCCAAACTTTTATTCATCAGACTTACCTTGTTGCTCTCGAAAAGGATCCTGATGATAAAACAAAGCTACGGCCACTGGGAGTCCCAGCTGCCACCCGGCAAATTGCAGGCATATTAGTCCTTAACGAATATGCTCCAACCTTTGCTGAGTATCTACTTTCCTTCAACTATGCCATTGGGGTTGGAGGCGGAGTCAATGTGGTGATTAAGACTATTCAGCTTGCAGTCGATCAATACATCATTGAACCAGAACAAAATGGTGACTTACCATCAAGAAGCTTGATGTCATTGGACATCAGGAACATGTTCAATGCAGTCTCTTGTGAAAGACTACGGGAAATCATTCTGAAAAGTTTCCAACCCTTGAACCATATGCTGACCTCATTCACGACGGCCCAGGCGAAACCTTCATGCGACTTGAAAATGGTGAATGGCACATCATCGCCGTTACTGAAGGTTTCTCTCAAGGCTGCCCTGTATCACCTGTCTGTGCAGCACTCGTATTACATGACATTTTGTCCAAAATACAACCTGAGCTTGAAAGACGTGCTATTCAACGCAAGGCCGCAGTTGACTTAGGCGATGATGGACACAGCTCAGTTGGCTTCAGCCTTGCATACATGGATGCTGTCAACGCTGTACCCACCACCAAGATGCCGATTACTTCCTCAACAGGTTCAGAGCACTTGACAGGCCACTTTGTGCCATCCTTAACACCAAAAAAACTTGTATCATGACCACCATAACATGCACTTCACTTGTTGAATGGCTCAGGAATCACCACAATAAAGGCAAACAAATGCTTGGTCAACAGTTAGCAACTACAATCGGCACCTTTTCAACAACCAAAATGAATGGATTAACAGTGCCAGTTGAAGTAATGGATGGTCTGAGAGTGCTAGGTGCCCCTATCGGATCCTTCACCTTTTGTCAAAATTTCCTTCTCAAAGCACTTACCAAAGCCCAATCGGACGTCAACAAACTCCTCACCATAGAGGACTTACAAACAACCCTTTGCCTTTACATCATGTGTACTGCCAACAAAATCACCCACCTATTTGCACACAACGTTTACAACACTGCTCTGGATGAACTACCCAAACAACATTGGCTATGGAACAGCGACCTCACCAACAAATTCAGCACAATGACAGCCGATTTAATTGCCAATATCACTAACCAGTCAAGCCTCCCCATCTACTCACAACTCATTTCAAACATTTCTATTAAAGAAGGCGGCCTTGGAATCCAAAATCCACGCACCAACACAATCACGGCATACATGACTACCGGCAAACGATGCTTACAGTATGCACAACAAGGCATGTGGCTCGGCGACAACAAGCCAAGGCCTCTTCTTCCAACCCCAATCACCATACTTTATCCTCTCAGAACCAAACGGGGCTCACTTCCAAAAGTACCTACGCATATTTAACAATGTAACTATTCATCAACCCAAGTCAGACAACGACTACGTCTTCAAGGCCTCACTGAATGGATCATGGGAGAAAATGAAAGAATACAGCACCAGACTACTGAAGAAGAAAATCCTTCAATTACCACAAATCACACCTTCTCACGTATTACAAGTACTTCCAGCCCTCATGAACAAACGATCATCAATGGCACTTATGACTATGAGCAGGTCAAACGAGGCCAACCGTATTAAGAACCACACCTTCAAAACGGCAATACAAGAAAAGCTACGTCTTCCAGTACTTGACTGTCACCAAGAATACAGATGCAAATGTGGCTTGCTGCTCAATGCTTTCGGTGATTACTGCTTGGGTTGCAAAGTCAATCACAAAACTAAAGCAAGCAACGGCATCAGAGATGAAATCACGAAGGTGTTTCAGCGTATCCTGCCAATCATCAAAATGATTGACTCACCTACCCAAGTGGAAACGGAGCTACACAATAATATAGTACCCTCTTTACCTCGACTCAAGCCGTTTGATCTGTCCATCAGGCTAGACCATTCACTCAACACAAGATGCTGGTGTACTCCTTACTCGAGGATTGGCTTTGATGTAACGCTCATCCATTCTACTAACGATTCTACTTCTTCCGCCTCTGAAGCTTCTCAACACAACAAAACAGATTTGCGCTTAAGAGATGGAGAAAAGATGAAGTTTGCTAGAAGAACACGAGGCACCAACCCAATTACCAACAAAACACTTTCTGCAGATGAAGTTATTTGTGAGATATTAGACACAAACAACGTGTTTATCCCTATTGCAGTCAACCCTCTCAGAGAGTTTGGAAGCCTCTTCCGGAGATTTATCAAATCAACCAAGACACTCCCTCTACCATCCTTTAGTCAAGACCGACCAAAGGCCACACAGGTAGCCACTTTTGCCGTCACGACCACTCACCTTATAATGTTCTCAACAAAGCAGATGCTAAATGGAAGGAATCACACGGAGCCAAACTTTTCGATGATAGCTACATGTCACAGTCACTCAGTACATGGGCAAATCAACGGCTTGGATTAGCAACTGTCACACACCTAGCCAATCACATCAATACTTCTCTGACTAAGATCAAACATTGTAGATTTCAGAAGGAGAAGCAGTCTGTAGATACCTCACCAGAGGATGATGAGTTATGAAGCGATCTACGGGATTACAAGCAACACTGCAGTGAAGATGAACTGGATCTGTCACC
>JALLPI010000743.1:0-15287 GCA_036939935.1 Cyclotella atomus | reverse complement strand
TACATATGCATCATAAAAAATCAGTCCCCATTATCTGCCAGGACACGTGTGTCCTTCTTGTAAATGTGACGCCGATGAGGCCACATAACTCATGGACTCCCGTTTAAAGGGGTGAGCAAGGATCGCATATCTATGCGAACTCCCCGATTAGGTATGGGATTCGCACTTGAGAGCAAAAAGGATCGCAAAAATCGATGCGAACTTCTCACGCGAAACCTACGTTCATTAACGTTGAATTCCAATGGGTGCAAAGTCAACAAGAGTCGAACTTGAACGAAGGCCGTTAACCTCTATTAACCTTTCTTAACGTCAGAAACAGGACGTCCTTTTGCGTCGTATACATTATTTTCGCAGCTGTCCATGATGATGTGTCCTCCTACATCCCTTCGCCGGGGGCCTCACGAGCAAAGCACAAAGCAGATCACATACACCAGAATTACCATACACTGTGTAACCACCAAAATCAAAAATCTTGCAATCGTTTCATAATAAAGCCTTACCATACCAACATTTCCAAAAAAACGTCGCTTCATCACATCTCTTTCGTCCAAGCAGTATATCTTCCTCTCATGCAACATCTCCCCTATCAGATAGTAGTCTAGTTCAGCAGGAGGAACTCGCAGGCATGAGTGGCCTCGATGTCAAACAGGACGGTAGCGCCATGAATTCTACCCAAGGCGAAGAGAAGAAAAGGAGGAGAAAAACTGGCAAGAGCGTCATCGTTGACCATACGTACTCTGACTATTCGACGTATGAACTCTCGATTTCAGAGAAACGAAAGGGTCGAGTGACTTTCCCCATGAAACTGCATGCCATTATATCTAATCCAGAGTACCAGCATATCATTTGTTGGATGCCACATGGTCGCAGCTGGAAGATTATTGACAAAGACAAGTTGGCGAGTGTTGTATGTTATGAAAACTTCAACCATGATAGCTTTGGCAGCTTTACCAGGTCTGTGAACGGGTGGGGTTTCAAGGTAAGCTGTGCGTAAAGTTCAATGACCATCACTAGTATTGACCATGGTATCATTCATGTTTACTTCCTCTCTTTTCATCAGAGGATGGTGGGTCCAGGCCCCGATCAGAGATCTTACTATCACGAGTGCTTTTTACGTGGCAAGCCAGATCTCGCTCAGCTTATTACTCGAGTAACGACCCCCGGCAAGAAGCTTCCCAACCCTAACGGAGAGCCTGACTTCTATGACATCTGTATGCGGTTTCCTCTTCCTCACAATCCCGGGTCTGATGGGCATCAGAATAACGCATCGGCTTATGTGGCACACGCCCCACCGCCATCGGATTGTCGCGATACCAAACGACAATGCCAAGCACAGCTTTCAGATGAAATCAGCCATACCAGTCCTACCAAATATGTGAGCCATGTACATTCATCTGCACCGCCTACACATGAGCACGGATATTATGGAAACCTGTATCCAAACATTCATGGGCAAGGGTATTGGAAATATCCACATTACCCTCCTTCTCCTCCGTATCCTCATGTTCGCCGTTTCAGCGAACCTTACAATGGCCATGGTCAATATAACCACCAGCATTGGTCTGGCTATGAGAACTTGGATAACCAAGGAGAAGATGCTGCTGCAGAGGCGAGATATGGCGAGTATGAACACGACCTTAACTTTCGTTTAGATCACTCTACCAGTCGTCGCGCCTCTACTAGTCAGCTTCAGCCGAGGTTCAGCAGCAGTGCGCATGGCACAGACTGTCATTTCCAGCCTATTCGACCAAACCACAATGATTCGTTAACTCCCTCCACAGCTTGGGCTAGCGAATTTTCCCTTGATGCCGAAAACGAGATGTTTCCTACTGCCGCGTCTTCCATCAGGAGTACTCCCGACGAGCTGGGCAGCGGTGCTTTAGCGGGAGATGTTAAGCCCGCAGATGTGTTTGAAAGCGAAAGCTCAAATACAGGAGGTTGGTCTGAATATCTTCCTGAGCTTGAGGTGCAGCCACCAGCAACTTCCGTTCGCACCAATCCAACCTCTGTCAGAAATGACATTCCGGCTCCGCAAACGAACTTGAACTGGACTTTGTATTGAAAAAATATGCATGAAAAGTAAGCAATTGTAGAGATCCATGAAGTGAACGATTAGGAAAATATGTATGTTGTAGATTGAACATTAACTACGTTAAAGTCGGTGTCAATCTTTATCAGTTATAAAAAATATCCATTATCCATAGGTCCAAACAGTACTTATTCCCTGTAGAGAGATGGTTAAACAGAGGTTGTTCTGCTCCACCTATGTTCTAGAGAGACAAGCAATTCATATTTGTGTGATGAACTGAGCTTGGATCTTCTCATGCATGGATCATACCTTCTTCATCCATAATCCATATTCAAATAATTCGTTTGATTATCTTCGACACTGTCCAAATGGACAAATCGACCTGAGTTCCGGATCGACTTTTGCCGCGTCTGAACGAACTCTCTCAAGCTTCGAGAACTAATGGAGGACAATGAATTGCCTCTTTCGTCGCTTCTTGCAGCTCGGATTTGCTTTTTCTTTCCATAATCTTCCTTCCAACTTCTAGAATCATTCTCTATTCCAATTATAGCAGCAGCTCCCATTCCCTTGATATTCAAATCATTCCTAATCTCATCTCCAAATGGATTCGACAGCATCCTGCTCACAAACTCTAGACCCAAAAAACCATAAGTCAATAAAATCACAAAGGAAAAAGCAGATGGATACTGTTGCAAGAAGTCGCCGCCGGATAGAACAAATGGGATTGTAACTACCCATATGAAGATGAAAGTCCTGCCCATCTGCACCAATGCAAACGGGAGCGGAGTGGATGCAATGCGAAGGAGATTTCTGTATGACATAACGAACTCGTGTAAAAGATCCACCATTTTGCATCTTTCCAAGAGCTGCAGTTGTTCGTCTGCTTTGTTTGAAAGAATCATACTATCATGGTACAAATGTGATCTTAAGGCATGTATCAGAACCATTGGGTCGTCCAACCCAGTGACTGCCGTGGCTCCCAAATTTGAATTCATTCTGTCTACATTCCTAGCCAGTAATGCAGCATGACTGCCATCTCTCAATGTAGCAACAGTCTCATGTATCAATTGTATAATAGATTGATGAGTTGTTGACCTCCATTCGTCTGCCTCTTCGCCAGAACAGTTTTCAGTGAGAGTTAATGCCAGTTGATTCAATTCTCGCAAGATCATAAGAGCGTGACCCGTTGAGATTTGAGCTGTCATATACCGTTCGTACGCCAAGTTGACTTTTGACACTCCCAAATATGCAATTAGGAGTGACATGAGAGCATGGCCTTGGGGTAAGATTGATAAGTGTACTTGGAATGTATTTTGTAGGATGGTGAGCAGTGTCAAGATTACTACATTGAGAATGCAATATGGAAGGACTAAAGGCCAAACTGTTCCAGCGTAACGAAATACTATCGCAAATGGATGCTAAATGAGTTCATATCCAGAGCTGAGTTTGAGATTTCGAGAACTGATTGAACTAATAATGAACAATGGACCCATTCACTCACGCTAATGCTAAACTCGTTATGATCATTGTAGCCGCCATGGCCAAGCCGCGATGTGCTGCTGTCTCTGTGGGATTTCATGACTCGCTTCGACCTTCGGTCGTTTGGTAGAGAGGTCGCGTCCGTCGACAGGTCGGTTGTTTGTGAAATTGGCGAGATTGGTATGCCCCCTGGCGGGCGTTGATTGGCGCACGGTGGAGGGTACCTTCATAGTAGAAAAAGTACTTAAACCAACACAACTAAAAACATCACCCCTACTTACTTCCCAACCACGCAATCTCACGCAATACAAAGCCGCAAACCGCCCCCGTATCGTCGAGCCAACAGCCAAAACCATCAGCCATCAACACCAACAACAAAGCTACGCCGAACTGCCGAGAAGCCTTGCCTAGCCTGCCTAGAACGAAATCTACCTCACCCTTCTTCGGTAGTGACGACGTGACGATTTGAAGATCCACATGAAATGACAAATGACAACAGAGTGTAGATACCTCAACATCAGTCAAACAAATAATCTCCACATCACTGAAATCTTATCCCATGATTTTGAGACATCAACGTGCATAGAACACAATAAGACAGTTAGCTACAATAATTAAAACAAAGGATTAAACAATGCCAGGCTCCAACAAAACTGAACGCAATCGCATACTCAAGGCAAATCGTGCCGCTGGGATAGGAGATGAAATGGGGAGGATCGTACGTGTGAAAGATCCTGGTGTTACTCTCGTTTGCACGATTTGCAAGGCTGAGTTAAAGTGTACCAAGGTGAGACTTCTAATTATATTGCTGATACAATCGTTTTTAAGCATTTGAACGAGCTAAAGTACTGAACCGTTTTATAGTCCAACACAGAAATGAAGAATCATGCGTCCAGCAAACATGGTAAAGCGAACTATGAAGAGTGCTTTGAAGGCGCAGAAGCACATGCGAAAGCAATTGCAGAAAGGGTATCGAAAGGAGGAGGTGCTGCTGGTGGTGGAGGTGGTAAAAGCGCGGATGGGCTGACAAAAGCAGAAAGAAAAAAGAAGGCTGATGCAGGATTGGATGATTTGCTTGGTGCTGGACTTGCAGGCGCAAAATCGGGCAAGAAAGGGAAATGAAGAATCGGATAACTTTGGTTCACAAGTCATGTTAAGTTTTGATTGGGGCAATACAATCCTGTGGGTGATAGCAAATCTGGGTCGATGGAAATTCACACTAAAGTCACTGTGTGTCTACCAACCACGATTTTCAACCCAACCTTGCTGGAGCATCTCACTAAAACTAGAAAAGTGTTCGCCTTGTCCTCCAACCTGCAGCCATGGATGCTGGAGACAATATCTTAAGCAGTCATACGCAAAGTGCTGACAATTCTTGTCAACAATGATGTATGGAATCTGGTTCTGCTCGCCAACAAAATACCTGATATCCTGGCGTGTACGATATGGGACGGTGAAATCATCACCGTTCCAATGGGGGATGCTACTAAGCATTTGGTCTCCTCTCAAACTGAATTTTCGCCATTCAAAACCATCTGCATCATACGGGTGAAGACCAACTCCCTCATCGCTTCGTTCCACTAGCCACAGTTC
Organism: Cyclotella atomus; assembly: GCA_036939935.1. NCBI lineage: Eukaryota > Bacillariophyta > Thalassiosirophyceae > Thalassiosirales > Thalassiosiraceae > Cyclotella > Cyclotella atomus. The sequence goes on along the minus strand of JALLPI010000743.1, from coordinate 10,186 downwards.
TCGATTGCCATCACTCTTCAGAAACTCAAGCACCACACTGAAGTGTGTCAGCCACGATTGCATACGATCTGGTCGATGTACCCCGGCGCCAACTATCACGCTACCAAACCAATCAATAGCCCCCATGAAGCCATGTAGTTCATCGGGCGCATCGAGGCGAGAGATTAGTACTCCTGCCTTCACCGCAACATCATTGGGATCACCTGTCCAATCAATCATCGCGTTCATATTTCCTCTTCAATAAAAAGCTTTGAGGCGACTGCTTGGATGATTCTATAGAAGAGTGTGCCAATGATACGTCACTGAAATTTTCAAAATTTTGAGGGCGTATCTTAGCTCTATCAGGTGGTTGTTGTGAAGCCATAATGTTGAGTTACGGACTCTGAATATGTACAGGAGCAGGAACAATCAAGGCTCTCGCCATGTACAATGGCGCGGTAATGGGTTTCATTCCCAGCAACTGATAATCCCAAAGAGTGTATGTGATGCCCAATGCCAGATTGACGAGGTACTTAAGAGATGGGGGTTCATAGTAAACCGCAAAACTGATGAACGGAACTTTGTGAGAAGTATCAAAGATGTCACTGCTGATTGCTTCGACAGAAAGCTCCTCAAGGAGTGGAATCCTATCAATACCTCAGTGTCATTGCCAACTGACCTTGAAGTGGCCCTTCGTCTATTGTTGAACCATACTATCAAGCAAGTGACGAAGGACGGGGCGAAATTAACAGTGATCAAGACTACGGATGCTTTAAGCGAGATATATGGTGTCAACATGCCTTTTCCTCCATATAATCCTGTGAGAGGGGAGTACAAGCTAACTCGGGCCTACCGAAATTTGAATGTGCCGGAGGAACTACTTCATCCATTCGAGCGTTTCTCCTATCACGAGAGAAGCATTGGGGCCTATTTGTTCGATGAATTCTCCACCAAGCCTGAAGAAGAGTGCCCAAGTCATTTTGTCCGACCCCTTTGCATTCATGCAGCAGTACATGGCAATAATGTCAAGTGTGTTGGATGCAACGCAGAAGGATCCTTACTCTTTAACTCGTCATTGCGAACAGACTTTTGCCATCTTGTCTGCGACGATTGTGGCAGTGTCTACACACTGAGTTGTGTTGCAAACAAGGAGAAGGTGCAGCAGTTGTTTGATAAGAAGTCTCAGTTCCGAGGATCATATGCTCATTATCATGAAGTTGAACATCTTTTGGCTGATGGTCCAAGATCAAAGATGTACTTCGCTTTTGCCACAAGGTCGAATCCAGATGGATGCAGTCATGAGCTTCCCGTATACGTTGCTGAGATCAAAGGAGCTGCACCTAACTTGAATACCGACTCGTTTGTCAAGGATAGGATCAGAATCAAAAGCAATGTAGTTTTTGAGCCGCTCCTTGGTCGTCGCCCATGGTTCACCGTGTTAGTTCCTCAAGATATTGATGTACACGAACTTTCTATGGAAGTATTTAGTGATCACTTCGATGTCGAATCCCTCACAGCTGGATCCAGCAGCAGCCCCAATCTTGACTGTGCTGCTGATCGATTCTCTCGCCTCAAGATCAACGGCTCTAGTTGAATATTCAAGAACTGTTCACGTGTTAAGTTCAAATACTAATCTATGGTAATGGTTTTATTCATATAGTACAATTAGAACATTCACATGATCAAACTATTAAGACTCGTCATCGCTGCTTTCGGCAACGCGTTTCCTTGCACTTTTGCATGGTGATGGCTTCTGCTCATCAGCATTATCTGAGTCCTCGGCCCCAAATGTGTTGGCATTGCCATTTGGAGTTGACGCATTTGCATTGTTGCTCTCAAACAGTTCGTCGTCAGTAGAATCATCATTGTTACGCTTGCCTCTCCTCTTAGCTTTCCTTTTAGCTACTACCAAACTTTTTGACCTGGTCCATTCATCTTCTTCCTCCTCCTCCTCTTCCTCAATGCCCTGCTTTGATAGCACCTCGAGCTCCTCGGATGAATCGCTTGAACTACTGTCGTCATTTTCCGATGAAGACGCCGCTCCTCTCTGTGAGTTCTTTCTTTTCAAAAACTCAAGCATTTCATCCTCTGGCGACTTAAATTGATCACCCTCTTTGTTCGGCGGCGTGAAATGCGGATTGATTGGCACTGAATCATGTTGTGCTTCGTCCTCTTCAGACTCACTTGCCAAAAATTCTTTCATGTCATCTTGTGCTTTAAGATAGGGAGAGCTGACCTCGAGCCAGATTCTGCGGGCGCGATTCGGAAACGACTCACTGAATTCAGATCCATAGTCACCACTCTGATGTCCTTCCAGCTCACCTCTCTCAATTTGGTCAAGTAAGAGTAGAAAGGACTGGTTTTCGCCTCCGAGCCAGTAGCTCATCATATCTCCTTGTAGATGCATTGGTTGCGCCATCCTCTGTTTGAGAGATTTTCTCAGCCACCTTTGCAACAGACCATCACTTGCCCGGATCTGGAAACATATGGAAGTGTAAACATCAGTGCTCATGCAACAACTTACATTACAGCTAACACGTGTGCACATAGATCAAATGCATCTCACCTGAAAGCGTTTGAACAAGTCGTTCCCTTGGATGGCAGTCAAATCAACGTGATGTACTGATCTCAAGTGATTCTTCACCCCCACAAGAAGTTTGAAGCAGAAAGTTGAAGCTATGACGAAACGGTGATTATCTGCTGAACCAAGAATTGTCATTGGATCATCCAAGAAGTCAAACCTGTCCTCTTTCACCTCATTTTCTCCATCGCTATCCGAAGCATCATCTTCGATCATCTCCTCGTCACCCTGATTCCCATACCGTCTATAAGCCTCATTGTAGCACAAAGGACAGCAGTACACGTCTTGGCTGCCCATAAAACTTTGAACGTATCGTTGGAACCTCTCGTCGAAATTCTGCCCAGTACCTCGCCCCCCTACAAACTCTCCATCAGAGTCAAATTCATCCATCTCATCATCTAGATCAACATCACCTCGGAAATTCCCAGTACTTCGTTTCCTCAGTTTTTTGTACAGTGGGCTATCTTCAATCACAAGTGCCTCTCTCCCGAATCGACAGGCAATTTGATCCAACAAATCATCCGAGATGGGCGTACGAAAATGAGGAGGCTGCAAGAACTGCAATGGCCCATTGTTTGACAATCTTGATGTGTTGGAATCTGAAGAAGCCTTGGATATTGCAATACGGTACATTGTTTCGATTGTGAAGCAGTGGCGGTTCTGCTTATCTGGTGTCACAAAGCAAATATGTGGTTTGCCTTTCGGCAAGGGCATCATTGTTATCTCATCATGTTCTGATGGACAATCTACAGTCGTTGTTTTGAGCTTGGTGGGGCTTTCCTTTTGAGCTTGTTTGTGTTGGAAGTAAGTCTGTTTGTAAGAGTCTTCATCACTGCTCTCGGCGAGAGGTTTGCGTCTTGCGCGTGCTTTTTGTCTGAGTTTTGGGCTGCCAAAAGCCATGGTACTCTTTCTAGATGGACTGACCAATATAGAGGGGCCGGCATCTTCGTCTGCGCTTTCTTCATCTGCAGTACCTATATCATCATTGACTTTGTATGAATTCTTCTTGGCACATGACCTTTTAGGTCTGGAACTCCTTCTATCTCCATCATCACTTTCACTGGCATATTCCTCTTCCTCTTCTGAATCATTCTCAGAGGTCTCATCATCATTAAAAAGCCCCTCATTGTATTCTTCATCATCCGAATCATTCGCTTTCCGCTTTTTCGCCTTGGGTTTCTCATCACTTTCAGAATCTGAACTGTCAAGCATTTCTGCCTCACTTTCTTCCACTGCGTCTGCCAAAGCCTCCTTCTCCGATAGTCTATCTGCTTTCACGGCACTGCTCATTTTCATTTTGGTGTCTGCTGCACACTTGCGAGTTGGTCTTGAGGGAGTGTCCCGAGATGGACGAGTTGGTGGCTCTTCGTTGCTGCCATCTGAATCTTCCAACTCTTCAGAGTCAGACTCTTTAAGATTGCGTCTGTTTCTGGGAGGAGCCCGTCTCCTGGGTTTTCTAACCACTTCTTCTTCGCTGCTCTCGCTGGCATTTTCACGCATGGCAGCGATTTCTCTGTTCATCTCTTCAGTGGTGTATCTCCGTGGATTACGACGTGTCGGGGGAGTTGCACACTTGGCTCTTCGTGCTCGGCTTGGCTTCTTCATTGCGGTCGAGTCCCATTCTTCTTCTTCAGATTCTGAGGAGGGTGATGCTGATGAGGATTCATAGTCGGACGACATGTTGGAGGGTAGCTTGCTGCGCTTGATTCTTGATTCTTGATTGTGGTTGTGTGATTCGTTCTTGAGGTTTCCGAACTTCGGTAAAGAAAAAATGAAAATTTTGGACCTGTTAGGACACCCCCAACAAATCCATCTAAAATAATCTAATGTGACACAAAAATACCTCCTGCGACGAGGCTGGCCAAGGATGAGTAAGAGTAGAAATCGCCTGGAGGGGGCGCCGCGACGAAGGACTCCTCTCTCCACTCCAACACAATAGCCACCACACAGCGGCAACGCCTCCTCCATGACAACGCCCTCCCAGCACTCCCAACACCACCTGCCCTCCTTATAAACATCTTAGCGCCGCCTGGAACCCTTGCTTTCGGTTGCTGGGCTCATACGCCGCCGTTACATCAGCGCCGTCCAGCAGCGGAGGTTCCCACGTCCAACATCCGGCCGAAATTGGGCCTCCACCGGGCTGCCTGCTCTCCCCACACCGCCCGCCTGCCTAAACACTGCTGTACCATGGATCGTTGCTGTTGGGGATGGGCTGCTGTCGCGGGCGGATCGTCCGTCAAAGCGGGTGACGATAACTGGTCAGGTTCATTTCCAGGTGGAGGTCGAGCAGGAGATCCGTACATGCATAATAGCAAGTTCACAGACGAAGAGATCCGAAAGTTGCGCTCAATTACAGAGACGAAGGTGAGTCAATTACGTTTTACTGTCGTTCCAAACTTGCACATTCTCATATCATTTTGTATTAGGTTAAGGAGCTATGCAGGCAAACGAATTCTATCTTGGGATTGAGCCGGAATTCCATCGCATATCCCGAACTATATCAGTTGACAAACATGCTGCGTAGACATGGCTTTAAGCACAGTGTTTCGAATGGAGATCTTCATCTCTATATACACGAGGATGAGCCTAGTCGAATCATCCACATCTTTCCTCACCCATGCGGCGCAGTCAATAGTTATATCGGAGACAACTGCCTTTCCTGGGATGATAGACTGCAAGTGGCATCTATCATTGACACGATAACCATCCTATCAGATCGTACTTTCGGTCGCTCTAGAGACAATTCACATAGCGCAATTAGAGCTGTCTTTGAGCTGTGGTTCATAAAGAATTATTGTTCTCATGCACATCCTTACACAGGAACAGCGCTGAGCATACGCTTTCTTGACCCTCCAAATGAAAGGAAACCAATTGTTGATAGCTCGAATTTGCCCTGCATACAAGGACGTGATAGCATGTACACTTTTCCATTGTTGGATACGGACTTTACTGGAGAGCGTAACTCTACCCAGCCATGCTACAATTCTGTGTCTTTCTTTGATATCAGTTCGGCATTAACTGATAGACCCACGCGAGACAGAATTGCGGCAGTTTTTCGAAGGATATATATTATCGGTTGAATGATCAACATGCTACATGGGAGCAAATGCGGGGTTTACTTTACTATATCCATGGTTCTTCCTCCGATCAACAACTCAAGAGCTTGCTTCGGCACCTGCTTTCAGGATGGCAATGATTATACTAATGTTGCTTTATCAGTTCGTCCTTTGGTAGAGCAGTTGAAACAAGTCCAAGCTGCTGGCAGCGAAGAAAGCTTGACTTTTTTGCAACCTACGGTGGTGGTGGAAGATGTAATCCAAAGCAAAAAGATACTACTAGTCTTTTCTTGACCAAAGATGAACAAGGATTGGTGCTTCGTACTGAAATTGGATTGATTAAAAGAGATCTATCAGATTGGGTGACAGTAGTGCCTGTTGGAGAGGATCCTAGCAAGCCTGTGTGTAGATATACTAACCCACAAGACAAGAGTTACGGATGTGACGATGACATCACGAGAGTGAAAGTGAGCAACAAGAAGGATGGAACAACGGTGGGTGGCAAGCAAAAACTCTTCGCCCCTCTTCAAGGCTGTTGTCAAGAATTCTGATGAGTAGACATATTCACTGCATACATAAATTTAGTTCGATAAGCAAATAGAACCTAGAACATAACATCCTCGTGCACCTGCAAATGCTCTATCTTCTTGACACTGGCAATAGCATGAAATCCCAGGCACAAGCCACAGCATCTTCTCCGAGACCACTTGCTTTCATAGCCTGTCGTTCCATCCTGGTCATGATTGTAAGACTGTCAAGGGCTTGGTCGCCTTTGTATCTGGCGCTGAAATGGTTCATAACAAGTTTCTTGGCTTTTATTTTCTTGGCGAATTCTCCAGCCTTAAAGAACAATGTTGGTTACATGCAATGACAGTTTCAGTTCGACACAGTGCTAACACGTTTTGTTCTTACCATGAGTGGCGTTGAATGACCATGAATCTTTGCATCACGGGTTACCATCTTTATGTTTCCATCCTTATCGACTCCATTTAAGTATGTGTTTGTAGCTTCGTGAATTAATACATCTGCTCTTTGAGCTAGCCTCTCCAACGCCCTGCAATCTGCTGTATCTCCACAAATGACAATCTTTCTTCCTTCGCGAGGAGGTTCTACAACATCTTCTTGTCTTATGACTGTCCCGTCTGGAAAAGTGAAACTGCCACCGATTGGTAGGTCCTTTATCATTGCCATAATTTTCATTGGATTCTTCACGCCTGACTCTTTCAAAGCTTCATGATTTCTTTCAATCACTGGCAGTACATTTTCAGGCTGAAGTCTGCCCGGGCTATCAGCTTCGTGCACCACATAGCCAACACAAGGGACGCCATGGCTCATTGGAGCTGCAGTAACTGTAACATCTCCGTCTCCAATGACTTCCCAAACTGGAGCTTCGTCGGATGAGAGAGGATGGTCATATATTGGGTATATATCTTGGCCACCTGGGATTTCTCCAAAGTCTCGTGATGGCTCTAAGTTGACCATAGGCGCACGGCTTATCCAAGAGATTGGATCTTCTCCAGCAAGTCCTTTCGTGCCCCATTTATGACCTCCTCCTTCTTTCTTCCATTGGAAAAAGAATCTGCCATTCCGTCTATGACCCTGTTCCCATTCTGGTGCCATGGGTACTGTCAAGCAAGCACGTTAGTAGAAGGATGATTTAGATGTACATACGACTGTGTCAACCTCGATACTCTTACCATCCATCAGTTCATGCACCCTGTATGGAGGGACAACGCGTGATACGCTATATCGTATTGCCACACGAAGCCACATTCTCAAGCCCTCTGGCCCGTAGATGTCAATTGGTGGATCATTGCTATCCCTATCTGTGCCCATCAAACATAAAAGCCCTGGAAGTCCAAAACTTTAACAGTAGGAATTCACGGGATAATATAAAGTCAATGTTGTCTGAGAATCACGTCAATATCAATCAGGGCCAGCTTACCTGTGATCTCCTGAATAGCATCATAATCAAGAGCAGAAAAATGTTTCAGCTTTGTGAACAATATTAAGAAGTTGATACACGTCATAACGAAACGTACCATGACAATGCGTGATAAAAATTTTGGATATCTTTCCGGGCTTTACATTGGCGGTCTTCTGAATCGACAGCTGTGTAGCTTCACCACAATCAAACAACCACGTGCCCATGGCACCCCTTTCACTCCTGATATCATTGCCATCGGTGTATACCTTTTTACTCCTCCAATTCAACCTCAATGCTGTACAAGATACTCCCCGTGTCATCCCTGGAGTGCAGGAGGCAGTGCCAACAAAAATTATATCTAAATCACTCTGCGTGGCATTCTTCAACATTGGATGATATATCTGTCTCATGTCAGCCTCGGCTAAACCAGATGGGACATTGTATTGTAATGCAGCTAGATTGCATTGTTCGATATTTTTTTTCGTTACTGATTCAATTGCAACAACATTGTTTGTTGTCATTTCTGCTGCTGTGCATCCTGCAATGATGGCATCGTGGAGAGGTGGATAGCGCTCTAGAACATCGAGGACAATGTGATCCTTGGCGGTTAGTTTGTAAGGCTCGTCATTGGATTCATCGGCCATGTTGCCAAGCGGTGGCATTTCTGCAGGTTTCCTTCTAGTAGAAGCACTTGCTACAGCAGCAGTTGATTTGCTATCTGAAGCTTCATTTTCAACCGCAGCATCTTCAAAAACATCATCAACGCCAACATTTTGGTAGTAATCCCAAATACAATCAACCACGTCCTTCTTCAACTTATTCCCAGGTCGCGATGGTATACCCTGCTCTATCATCAATGCTTTGAGCTCCTTCACTGTCAGTTTATCAAGTTGGGATCGGGATATTATAGGTTCTCCGGTGATTTCGTTACTAGACAATTTGTGAATTGTTGATGTAAATTTCGTATTTGCAAAATTGAAGTGCGATGATGGCATTGTGAAAGCACAAGTATAAGTGAGTTCTGTTAAGTAGCTGATTGTCACTGCCAGTGTGGCACATCTCGATAAGAATGAGAAATGCGATCGCGGTAATCTAGTTGGGGGCCTTCTGGACTGGATGCACCGACATGTTGTAGACTGACGCATTACAAATTTCCGTGTTTCTGCAGCCTTTAGATCGATCAAGAGATAAGTTCAATACTGAAGCACTGATGTGGCTGCCATCAGATGCTGTTGTTGAAACGGCAAGGAAGGAGATTGGAAGTGGTTGTGAGTTGTGATGATGGTGTTGAAGTTACCTGTCGCCTGTCGCAAAACCTGTTACATGAAGAAGATTTCAACGGAGAGGTAAAAGGCTATGAGCCCTTCCTTTTTCTCAGCCGACTTTCCTACAACCAACGCGTTTCCTCTCTCCAAGTACCAGCAACAATATCCAGGCACAGACTGCAGCAGATCAAAAGAACACCATACAACAACTCAGAAGCGACAATAATCACACACCATGCCCCGCCTCGAAGATCCCATAACAGAGCCCAACTCACATCTTACAGGAGACATCCTCAACCCCACATCCGACCCCTCCGTCCAGCGCCACACCCAAAAAGGCCGCAACGCATCCAACCGCTCCTGGAAGCTCCGGCCTCAAAAACGTGCCTCCTCCCTAATAACCTCCAACCGCGTCAACGCCCGTTCCAAATCATGGGAGCGTAAAACACAAGAACGCCAATTAAAAGTATGTGTCAAATCGGCTCAAGAAGAAATGGTGGCCGAGCGCAAACGAGCCATTGCAGACAAGAAGGAACGTCGACTGGAAAACGAACGTAGACGAATGGAAAACGAATATAATAATGCCAAGAAGAGTGCGCAGAAATTGAATTTGAATAGGGTGGGACAGACTATGAAGGCTATGAATAAGAAACAGTTGAGGATGATTAAGAAGAGTAGGATGAATAGTAAGACTGGTGTTGTGGAGTTTGTTGGGGCGTATGCAAAGTGATGGGATTGTTTTCATTGAATTCAAGTGTGGGGTGACTTTTGAAAAATTAAGCTATTGCATCAATCAATAATTTCACCACAGTGAACCCATCTTGAATTGATTTGATTGGGTGCTGCTGGCAATTTTCAGGTACAAATGTAATGATAAAGCGGCCTGTTCTCAGAAAATGATTGAGCGCATCAGCTTTCCCAGCAACTTTAAGTGACGCATTTATTCTGAAATCATTCGATAGCACCAGAGATCATGCATTGACCTGCAGTGGTTCTCTTGAACTTTGAACTGTAAATTTTGTTTAAGAGTTAATGTTACTTAAATAATAGCAAAAATGACTGATGTATACTTCATTTATCCGGACTGTTGACCGGTGAACTGGACACGAAGTGGCGAGTGACAACCACGGCGTCCATTAAGTACTATTTGAGTTGTTTATCATTAATCATTAAATGTAGCACCAGCTACTTTGATTCGATGCCAGGTAGATAAGAGAATGTCAAACTGTGTTGCATAATGCTTATGAATAAGATGATGGTAAGTGGATGATAAGGTCTCCAAAGGTGAAAATAGATTTGCATGTACACCAAAAAAGTTTGAGAATCAAGATCGTTTAGAAAACGATCTTAGTTTCATGTTATATCTTAATCAATGTTC
>JALLPI010000742.1:0-15295 GCA_036939935.1 Cyclotella atomus | reverse complement strand
AAACTAACTACCCAATGATCACTTCATCCCCTTCACCTTCACCTGCATATGCAATCATATCCACTTCCTCTGGCACATCTTCACCCATCTCTTCTGCTTCCAACAAACGCTTAAGATTGAAACACTTTAGGGCATCTTCTGTGTTCATTTTATTCCAAGCACCCTTCTTGCAGCGACGCAAGTCTGAAGTATGTATTCGAGAAGACACTGAGCGGAAACTTGCTTGAAACAGCCGCCATCACTCCATGAACTTGTTTCACCGTGTCATCAGCCCTGCAATGCTTTAGGTCTCCTGGAGACTCCAAATCCTTTCTCGCCATCTTCAGGAGGTAGATGAGACGAGTTGCACCAGGCAGGCCCAACTTGACGATCCTTCTGGTAACCTTCCACAACTTGCTTCTGTCGAAGTAATTCTTGCCTGGGGGTACATGCCATGTGAATGTATGGCGAGAATGCTTATGCACTTGTACAAAAGAGCCGAGTGCAATGGTTAGATACCTGAAACAATGCCAAAGTTAACAGGACATAACTCACCCCAATCTTGCTTCTCCGTGACCTTCCGGACATTTTCCTTTCCTCCGCTCACGATGTGCTCCACTTTCTCTCCATTTGGCTCGAACTCAAGAACCAACAAGTCATAGGGATCTGCGCGGTCATCAACAAACTTCTGCTGTAGATCAGAGAAGTCTTCTGCTGCAATCCTCTTGGAGTCCGCCTTGAGCTTCCTATCAGCATCTCGCTGATCGTTGGCTTTTTTGTTAACCTTGCCGAGGTACGAGGTAGTGGTTGTAGAGCGCGTGATCCTCCTTGATGAGGGCCACACGATAGTTCTCAATCTCATGAGCACTTCCGTAGTGATGGGGTAGGCCCTGAAGTCGGAGCCATCATCAACGGACAATCAAATACGCAATCAAGCTGCATGTGTACTTCATATATTCGATTCTTTATNCATTTGCACTAACATTAACATAAATATATGTGACGATGGGTGGAAATATAATGTATTTTGATCAAACAATTCAACGCCGTTCTCGACTCGCCACATCCAATCCCGACACACACATACCGTGGGAGAGAGAGCCATCAAACCAGTCGCGATTGGGGGGAGGAAGGAAGATGAGATAACTGTGGATGCGTGACAGTCTATCATGTTGTGGAGTTTGTTTTTAGTAATGGAGGTAAGTTGTGTTGATGGAATTGAGAGGCTTATTTCCGGGAAAAAAGTTGGGAGCGAGCCATTTTCACAGACATCAGCAGTAGTTAGAGTTAGCAATCAAAAATTTAGGCTTCAGTTACAAAAGTTAAAGTTGGAAAGCTAAAATTTTTGCTCCAGTTAAAAAAGTTATAGTTGGGAGGCTAAAATTTTTGCTCCAGTTAAAAAAGTTACAGTTGTTGCAAAAATTCTAAAATGTGAGTCAACTGCAGAAGTTGGCATAACTTTTTTCAATGTCTGGCCTTCTTATCAGCCTCTATCCTTATCCCACTTCTTGACCTCATTATCCGATTCTTTGTGATTTCAGCTTTCAATGAGGCGATTTTATCTCCTTCTATGCCTCCACATTATTTCATGCTACCATGGCATCAACACTTGCTTGTATACTACTCACTTCCACTTCTACTGCTTCGCATTTGGTCTTAAGGTCTTGATAAAGATCCATACTTCTACTCGTATTCCATTATAGTTGCAAGAGATTCCTCATATGCAATTTTGTTTAGATGCATCGTTTCCTCCTATTCCAACGCCTGTGCAGCATATTAAGAAATCTTAGTCCTTGCATCTTCCATGTGCGTGGCTCAAAACTTGCAATAGCTTGATTTAGCATTTTGGTAGTGAGGGCTTGAACTCCATTTTCAGAGTGTTCTTTGGATAGCTGTTCAGTGTCGGCCAGTCTCACATCAATCTTGGTGCTCTGCTCTTGTTTTAGATGACTACAATTAGTAGTTATGGTGGTGAGATGCTCATTGGTTGCATAGATCTGATGATCCTTCTCTCGCTGTTTGATCAGAGTTTGCATCATCTTGGCAAAATTGTCAAAACCCATGAGAATCTTGTCGGTGGATGCATTATTATTGTTGAATGTGGAGTATATTCTCTGTTACAAATGCATTAATGTTGCATGTTGCGGATGGGTGTGATCAAATTATTGGGATCCTCTCCAGTATCATCCCTCTTGAAGTGCTCAATGTCAGGGACGTGGAGATGGAAACTGGCGTTAGATGGAGATGTGGCGAGGTCTACTTCCTTTTCCCCCTCGGTGGCATTGCTATCCACAATCAGTACTGTGCCCTCACTGTTCAAATTTGTATTCTCACTGTGCGCAGCAGGTTGCTCATCATTTGCCATGTTGCTCACTATCGGCACCTGCGCATTTGCTGCTGATGTTTATCCCACAGCACCAACATTACCCTCCGGTCCATTCCTTTCTGTGCGTTCTATGTCCATCAAGCCTGTCCCGTCGGTCACCTCTGCCATAAATTGGGTATCTTGCATGTTTTGATCATTGGTTGGGGTAGGATTTTTGTCAGTCACATCAAGGTTATTTCCGGTGATATTAGCCGTGTTGGGAGGCTTATCAGGTGAGGGTGTGCCTTGTGAGCGTGCATGCGCTCCCTTCTGCTTTCCTTTCCTATCATTGGATTTCACCATTGTGGGTATTATAGAATATCAGTGGCTTTTCGAAGTCGTCTTTCCACTGATGTGTCCAATACATCTTTCCTCTGCGCACAATAATATACACTGTGTAGAAGATTAACGTATATTGGTTGTTATTGATTGTTTTGCTCCGCAAGAAAAGGGGAAATGGTGCCCCTTTATCCGCGCAATAGGTTGCTCTGTTACTTTGTATTGGCTCAGCACAATACGGGCTCATTGATCTTTCATATCATACTATCACCATGGTTGCTACATGCATACTATAAGATAATTGATGATGTTATGATGGGTAATTATCTATAGTATGTACTAACACGGATGAGGCTGTTGGCTGTTTCGATGGTGGTGGTGGTTCTCTACGTATTATTTTGAGCTATCTATGTAACTCCATGATGACCCGGGCCTGCAGCAAACAAAGCCATTTGTCTCCTGTGGCATGTAAAGGATCCAGTTCATCTTCACCGTAGTGTTGGTTGTAATCACCTAGATCACCACCAAAAAATTCCAATCTGACACGAACTCGTCATCCTCTGATGCGGAAGCGTCGGATTGCTTCCCTTGCCCAAATCTGCAATGTTTGATTTTGGTGAGGGAGTATTAATATTATTAGCCAAGTTTGTGACAGTAGCAAGTCCTAGCCATTGGTTGGCCCATGTGCGGGGTACTGAGACATATAACTTCCGTCAAATAGTTTAGAGCCCTGTGATTCCTTCCAAATCATGTCAGCTTTACTGAGAACGTTGCATGGTGTACGGTTCATGACAGCTAATGCAGCTGTTCGTGATGAATTTGGTCTATCTGCACTAAATTCCGGTAATGGGAGGATCCTGTGTGATTCAATGAATCGGCGGAAGAGGCTGCCAAATTCACCGAATGGCCCAACTGCTATAGGTATGAAAACATTATTCGTGTCGAGTATTTCACCTATGACTTCATCCGCTGATAGTGTCTTGTTTGTAATCGGGTTGGTACCTGCAGTTCGTCTAGCAAACTTCATCTTCTCTCCGTCCCTTAAGCGCAAGCCTGTTTGATTATTTTGAGCAGCTTCAGAGTCAGATGAGGAAGAGTTGTTAGTAGACTGAATGAGAGTGACCTCAAATCCGATTCTCTTGTAGGGGGTTCGCCAGCATCTGGTGTCTAATGAGTGATCCAATTGAATACAAATGCAAATGTGGCTCCCACTTGGATGCTTTCGGAGACCATATTGTCTGGGGTGCAAAGTAAATCACAAAACCAAGGCAAGCAATCCACCTTCCTGGATGGAAACGTTTGCAATGAGCTGAGAATAGATTGGGAGGCGGGAATCAAACCGGCCATCATAGTGCTGAGAATAGATTGGTGACCAGTCAATTTCAAATCAGCCAATGCTAGAGTCACCAAGCATGCTCCTGTAGCTCTCATCAATCAAGACAACATCCATGTCCTCGAAAAGCTCTACCTGCCATCGCTTTGAAGCGGCTGCATCAAGACTGGCACATCCACTTGTAGTGGAGGCAAGAGGCAAAAGTTCAACGCAACTCCTTCCCAAGTAGTCAAGACACTCTCCCACCTCAACAGAGGCAAAGCCACCAGCATCAACTGTGACTCACTTGATCTTTACATCAATGCAGCTCGTCAGCTTAACCTGAATGATAGCAAAGATCTCTCAAGTACAAAAGCATTGGCTGTAATCAATGGTGAAGTACCTCCTCAATTCCTAACTTTTATCCGCCAAACTTACATGTTACCTGGTTGCGATTCAAAAAGATCCAGACGACAAAACAAAACTACGACCACTCAGCGTACCTTCGGACATCAGACGCATTACTGGTATATTAGTCCTACACGAATATGCACCCAGCTTTGCTGAGTATTTGCTTCCATTTAACTACACCATCGGTGTAGGAGGCGGAGTGATAATGTTATATTTGTATAGCTTTAAGACTTACCATATCAATCTGAATGTATTGCAAAAAAGCTGACAGCAGCACGTCGTTTGATACCTTTGGATGTGAGGAGGAGGCAACAGGACTTTGGGGTCAGAAGTAGACATTGAATGAGAGTTGTCAAGCACACTGCATTCCAAAAACTCACCTGAAGAGTCTTGTCTGCTATGGATTCGCGAGCAAAGGAACGCGAGAAGATGCTGATGATGCAATCACAGGAGGAGAGTGGGCAGGGGTCAGCGTCAGAGGTTTGAGATGCCGATTTTTTGTTGTTGCTGATGTCGGAGGCTCGGGAAGGCCAGGGTGGATGGATTGGAAGGATATGTACGATGGGTGATGCCATAGGATGATGGGAAGGGGCTGATGAAAGTGTGGGCGTTTGCTTGGGATCAGGCATCAGTCTGCAATAGATTGGTGAGTGGTGAGGTCGACATTATTTTGCTGCATCAAAAGCTAAAAATAATGAAACTCACCTTCTTCTTGTTGGATTTTGACGGTTCCATCACCGCAGTCTCTTCTAATGTCAATTCACGAGTGTAGGAACACAAGATGTGGTTGGTGGGCCACCACAGGAGGAGAACAGGTGTGGGATGACCTCAAAGATGCACGTGAACGAAAATTTTAGTTGTCTCTGATGTTCGGTGGCTGTTTGGAAGGCAATTGTGGATGGATGGGCATGAGAGGCACATCTGGTGATGCTTTTGGATGTTGGGAGGAGGATGGAAAAGGTTTGGGGTGCATTGATGGTTGGGTGTCAGACAAACAATGAGGGTGATTGCTCCGCGCCGGAGGGGTGTTGCCATGGTTTGATGTACTAAACCACGAGATTGCTAAGAGCTCGAGCATCAAAGGATGTCCCCTCTTGAAAATTTTGAAATGCACTTTTGCAATGACTGTTTGCAACAGTTTTCGCAGTTGAAATTTGTTGGGCTTAAAAGAACGGTTTAATTGATTAGATTTGAATTCTGTTCTGTTCAGTTGTAATCATTTTAATTGAGCTGAAAAGTGAATAGTTACTGAGATGTTGTGTAAGTAAACTGTCATATTCAGGGAATCACGTTTTGTCACTGAGTTAATAAGTGAGTTGAACGTACTAAATGATGGAATATTTTGATTTGCAAATATAATGATGTCTTTTAATGAAAATTCTCTTCTATTTTGATTCAGAGGGTATGTGGATGTGGTTAATCAAAAAAATTGCCAAGATATAATCTGAGGGTATAGGTGAATGTTTTTAATAAAACTGCCAAAGAGAAGATGGTGTGTTGCTGCTGTTTGTTATGATAGATAATAGTTAGTTGAGTAATAAACACTGAATTTATTTGCAAATGTATTAGTTGTATTAATCTTATGTGAATGAGCAATTTTGCAATGTATTACTGATGGCATCTGTGCCATAGTAGTCGACCGGTTGGTGATTTGTGATGCCACAATCGGTGGCGTAATAGTGTTGTGAGGCGAGATTGTTGTAGTACTTATTGGTTGAGTAGAAATACTTGCACTCAAATGGCATATAAGACAGCTAAAAACAAACCATACGCATTCAGATTTGGGGCGTGATGTTGCGCGTCAGGATATCTCTCTCAAAATAGAGAGTTACGTTCAAAAAACTAAATTTGTCGAGTGTCAGCAAAAAGGAATCCTATTGTAGAATCATACCAATTTCAACTGTGTAATCCAGATACATACAGAAGGTTTCTTTTATTTTTACTCCTCAACAGGCATCGCTGGAAAGAGTTAATTCAGATCTTTAATTTGATATACAATAACCATATATGACCATATGACGTCACGACGGACAACGGTCCGGACGAAGTGCGTATGGTTTGTTTTTAGCCGCCTTATATTGACACCCTATGACGCAATTAGGTCCTGGAGTTTTGTTCCATCTTAAAAGTGAGTTTTCTTAAAGTAATCGTAGAATAATAGTCATGCGTGACAGTGAGTATGAGCTGCTCTGACACATTTGAAGCTCTTCACAGTTTTGACTAGTGACTGTCTAAGAACTCTTTGAGAAGATGTAGGTTGATTTTGGAAATGCCATGTTGCTGTTATTGCACAGCCAGAGCCAAGCCAAAACCAAGCTTGATTGACACAGCACACCAAGCATTGTACTGCTGAACCATTTCACTTTCTCAATGTGGGTCCAATGAGTGATTTTTCCATGATATGGAGGCTCTGTGTGGCTGATTCATGACATACCATGCCCTGATGGCACTGCATGGCTTTTGCTTATTGCTTATGCCAAAATTTTGGCAGATTTCAGCCAGAGCCAAGCCAAAACTAAGGTTATTTGCACCCAGCACACCAAGCATTGCACTGCTGAACCATTTTATTTCCTATGAAGGCTCTGTGTGGCTGATTTTGGGCATCTTATGTGCTCATGGCACTGCATGGCTGGCTAAAAGTTATTGCAGATTTCAGCCAGAGCCAAGCCAAAACCAAGGTTGTTTAAACCAAAAAGCATCACTTGAATAGAAATGACAAGCTACTGGTATGGTTTCTTTCAACATGGATGTTACCAATAGCCAAAGATATGTCTGTCCTTTCTTCATGTGCTGTGGCATTTTCTCTGTACACAATACTTAGTTCTTTGTCGAACGTCCCTACTATCTACCTCTGCAACAAATGTTTCATCTTTCTTAACACTTGCAACATATATAACAAGTTCATTTGAGGTGAAGCCACTCTTCATGTGGCTTATGCAATCAATGAATGCATGTACAAAATCATCAAAGGCCTTAGCCGCCAAGTCGAGGAGTTGAAGAGTAGCAATGGAGGAACTTCAGGAGAAGACAGCAATGTTGTAGACTAAGCTATCAGCTCAACAAGATTCCCAATTGGTCCCAGGCATGACTTCGGCACCACTAGAGATGGTGGTCTGTGCCTTAGTCTCATTCTAAGGTCAGATACTACTACTGCTAACCTGAATGATCCGGATCCTTCTAAACCAGTGTATAGTGTAGACACTGTCAGAAGCGCTCTATCTTATTGTGAAGTGCAATAAAAGTGTAGACTTAACTCATCTTAATGCATTGTTGCCGGCTCATAGTCAGAATCTTGATGCTGGTGGTGAAAAGGTTTATGTGACCGTAAAAACTATATTTACTTTTTTCTCAGATGTCTTGACTCGGATGAATATGATTGAGTTATTTGGTATCTTTTGATAATTTGAGTGATGATCCTTTTGCCTTTTGAGATTCCGTCTTGCTACTGGTAGGTAAATGATGCAGTGCGATCCAACTCCATGTTTGAGTAAAGTTTGTATCTATGTCACTTCAACTATGCAAGCTGTGCTTGTATACCATAAATCCTTATGTGAAAGCAAACATCTATTTATAACCTACAAATGGACAGCAACATCATGGAATTCTAACCTACAAATACTGTACAAATCACTTTGTCAATTTCATCTCATCCACCTTCCAACAACCTAATAAAAGCCATTGCCACAACACCAACTGTAGCAGCAACAACTCGATTCGTCCTCACGATACTCTGATGCGATCCGTGCTCTTTATCAGTATCATCATCATGATGGTTATGAAAATGATGCCTGTGATGATCACCCCTCTCCTTCACCAATGCTTCCATTGTAGCTGCATACAAGAACGACCCGGCCGCGACACTTTGACATGTTGCGGCTACTATTTCCTCTAGTGGTGGAGTGGAAGATGATGAATTGTATTCTTGGCCGATGTATGGATGGTGATTTATGTATTGTAGTCCGAATGCTCCAATAATTGTGCCCAATAGGCTTGTTGTCGAGAAGAATACAATGCATATAATGATTGTTGTTGGTGTATCCTGTGATTTGATTTGTTTGGATGAAATAATTTGAGCTTGCTGATAATAGGTACCATATGACCCGTTTGGAGGTGTTGCATTGACAATGCTTTCAGGTTGGGGTACCGTAGACCCATTCTCATCCATTTGCAATAAATTGCTGCAGACACACTCCTTATTGGAACAGGATGTGTCATCGCATTCATCGTGAGCATACTTGAAGTAATAGTAGGCCATGCTGCGTCTGCTGGAGCTGAGCCTTCTTGTAAATGATCTTTTCTCCGTATTTGAATTGTCTAATCTATCCTGAGGCATACACTGATTCAACTCAACAGCCAAATCATTCTCACCAACTTCAATCGATTTTGTAGGCTGAGACAAAACTATCCGCTTGCAAACTAATATAGACCCCAGAGCAAACGCCGATATCGGTTTATGCGCCAAAATTGCAATTGAAACAGCCTTCAATTGACCATTGGACGTGGCGGATCCAATGGCCAATCCGTCAAACAGTGAATGGAAGGAAAGCGCCGCGACCAAGGCCAATGAAGATGATGCATTGTCAGAGTTCTGATTTGATCTTGATTCGGTAGTAGTAGCATTGGGCATCATCTCTTCTAATGCGAGCACCATCAGGAATCCAATGGAGCATAACAAATTGGCAATCGGAAAATTGTCATCTAATATCTCAGATGCCTCAGGTAACAAATGCAGCATGGCAGCACCGAGGAATACTCCTCCTCCAAAGGATGTAGCCAATGATAGCCATTTTGGAGGCATGGTTGGATCTTGTTGATTATTATTGTTTGTGGCGGCACAGTTCTCATTTGAGGAACAGCAAATCTTTGGATCATTGTCATCGGGCGGCGTGTTGTCGTCTTTGGTACGTGATAAATGATAGGGTAGCAGACCGAAGATGAGAGATATTACTAGAGTGGATATGCCTACGGCTAGCTTTTGGTGGAGGAGGCCAGCGGTGCCTTCGGACATCATGGAAAGAATGATGAGCTGAAAATGAGAGGAGAAACACCACTTCGACCTTTAGCGACATGACTTATCTCTTAGTTTAAGTATAAATTTTCCCATCTCAGGACAGGTAACTGGTTTTGCCGACAGTTGCTGACGAAGGATGACGAGTACCTAAATTCTGTCGAATCGATAAAAGTGTAGATGCTTCAGTGATGATAAGGGCATCCCCGAACAGCCAGCCGGCGTGTTCGAGCGAAGCAGGTGGGGGAAACAATGTTGGCGGGCTCAATATTGGAGTCTTTTTGTTAGTGCCGCATCATGCTGCGCCACTTTGCCGAAGAATGCGAGCTCTGGCGACGAGAGCACCGTCGCACAATATTATGATTGATAGACCACCCGCAGTGACCAACATTCACAAATTTCAATTGATCTATGAAGTCATCACCAGATCCATCCAAACAGACACAAGAGAACATAAAAGTGCTACCAGACGGAACCAAAGTCAAACAGTACAAAGAAACAGAGCATTTATCCGACGGCAGTTTCATTGTAAGAGCACGAACATCTAAAACCTATCCAGAAGATGTCAATGGACCCGTCACAAAGACGGTAAAGACAAGTATCACGAGATACAATCCAGATGGAGTGGTTTGTACAGCCACCACTGCAACATGGGCTATTTCTGTATCAACTGACGGCAAGGTTGAACCGTCGGATGAGACAGAAACTTGTACAAGAGAGGATGGATCCGTGGCAATCACTACACGCACTACCCATGTATTGCCCGATGGATACATCAGTACTGTTGTAGCTGAGGCTGTCATTTCAGCGGAAAGCGTTAATACTGAAGATGGCGGTGTGGCTTGTATACGTGCATTGCCGGTACTTGCTTCTGCTGCATCTTTTGGTTATAAAAATGATGCAAGTCATGATGATAATGAACAGTGCAATAGTAACTTGAAAGCTGTTGATGGTAATACTATTGAACTGCCAAGACTTGAACAGATAGATGCTGGTAGTGCAGTTGTTCCTCCGAGTTTTGCCAAAGCTCCAGGTGTTGAGATGGTGGATGGGCCTTATGTTAGTGGTAAAGAGCTAGCAAGGCAACGTAAAGTGGAATCTGAGAAGAAGCAGAGACATAGCAGCTCACGACAACAGCAGCAGCCTGAACTCACACACGATTCTTCTAGCGCAAAGGCGCCAGCACGCGTGAATTTTGCAAAGGCGCCAGGAGTCGATATGATCCCAGGTGAACCCAGCACAACTGCCAAACAATACAACGAATTTAAGTCGGAATCCAGAAATAGAAGCGATCAAGAAAACAAGAGCATCAATCTTGAACACATTCCAAACTCTGACGCGCCACTCCCAATGGCCTTTATAACCAACCAAGGTTCAACATTGGTAGATGAAGCGCATGACCTTCTCTCAAGAAGTATTGACTCTGAAGAATTCAATGGAAGTTCCAATGGAAGCTTGAATGGTACTTTCAGATCCAAGTCAAATAAGAGGGGCATAACCTTGCAAACTATTGAGAGCGAGATGGAAGTGCCAATGCCCACTGCTTTTACGGAAGAACAAATAAAGATTGATATTGAAGATGACCAAACAGAGAAGTACAATGAAGCGTTTCTTAGTGGCTCGAATTATTCCAAACACACAGTGCAGTCATATCACACTAATGGAGACTGTGTCCCAGGTCCAACAGCCAATCTTGCAGTAGCTACACCAGTGGACAATGATGAACTTACTATTGTGGAGGCAGAAAAGTATGTACCCCAGTCTATCATTTCAAAGTACAAGACATGGAAGTGTATGGGATTGACATTGGCATTACTCTTCATCATTAGCACGATTGTAGCTGTGAGTGTGCACTATGGAACCAAACAAATCAAGAAAGATACTGTTCAGGTTGTGTATGTGACTCCGAGTCCTACGCACGCTTCTACTTTACCACCGACTAGCGCTCGTGATGCAGCTATAACGCAAACAATTGAGAGCAATGCACTTCAGAGAAATGCCAAGTTTAACACCATGTCTGCTGACGATCCTCGAATATTGGCATTGGATTGGATCTTGTATGATGATGAGATGCAGCTTGAGGCCAATGATCCTGGGCTGATACAACGATATACACTTGCTCTGTTGCTTTTCCAATTCGAACTTCTTGTAAGGCATTATGATTCTTTTATGGATGCGACTCTAGACTCGCTGAGTAGCACACATGAATGTGAATGGTTTGATATTACGTGCAATGAAGGTAGAGTTACAGAGTTAGACTTGTGTAAGTATCAAGCTTCTGATGTGCATTTGGTAAACCATTTTCATGGTAACTCACATTCGTTATGTCATTGCTTTGTTTCAACAGCATATTACGACCTTGTCGGTTCGATTGCTCCAGAGCTCGGTAACTTAGACTCGCTTGAAAGCCTCATATTAAATGATAATTGCATCTACGGCACAATACCTCCAGAGCTTAGCGAGCTAACAAACTTACAATACCTCGACCTTGCTTTCAATGGGCTAAGTGGAACAGTCTTTGAACTTTCATCTTCACTTGAACACCTTGACCTTTCGTGGCAATCAAATAACTATATCAACTGCACTGCCAGTGACGGAAGGGTATATGAGCCATTATATCAAATGGGAGATCCTGACGACGATTACAATTATGGTCTTGAAGGAAAGTTCCTTGAGCAGGTTGGTAGACTGGAGAACCTTCAGTACATCAATTTAGATCAAAATTCATTCGATGGAACTATATCACCAGGCATTGGAAATCTGAAGCAGCTTGGTAAGTCATGCATGACGTACTCTTCACTATTCATATAGGTATGTGCCTTTGTTTCTCACTCGGTAGTAAGAGTACTTAAGTACAGGAACAAACCACTTCAGTGGCACAATACCGACACAGATCGCAACACTTCCCTACCTCAAAGAGCTATGGATGTCAGAAAATGATTTTTCAGGCCCTCTTCCTTCCAACATCGGAGATGCAGCGTCATTGGAAGTAATTTACTTGTATGTTGAAAACAATGGCCAAATGAACGGATCGTTGCCAGATTCACTATACAATCTGAAGAACTTGAAGAAGCTGTCACTCTCGGGACATGCTTTTAGGGGAGAAATCAAGACAGAGATTGGCAATCTAAGTAACCTTACTGAGTTCAAGATCAATGGGAATGAATTTATTGGCACCCTTCCATCGGAGATTGGTTTACTCGAACAGTTAGGTGAGTGTGACTTGTTGTGTACTAGTTTGAAATTTACTACATGCATCTGACTCGATCTTTTTTCAGAATGGCTTCAAATACACAATACCAACATTGAAGGAACAGTTCCAAGCGAGGTGTGCTCACTACGAAGTAAGAATTTGAACCCTGCTTATTCAGGAGAGCCAGTATTTCAAGCAGATTGTGCGCCAGAGAAAGGAGTAGCATTTTTAGAGTGCAATAGTGACTGTTGCACTGTATGTTGTGTACATGCAACGAACATTTGTGCTTAGTTCAATATTTTGATTAATTAGACTTCATCTCTATCATTTCCTTCTCCGCTTAACCTCGCCACCATGTGAACTAACACCAAAATGACCATTTGTACTCCCCGTCAATCCAGTCATACTAAACGTGCTCGAACTTTTCTTTGATATACCCTCGATGACAAAGGACGCATACTTGATGTCTTCTTCGTCGTTGACACAGCTATTTTTGAATAGGAGGGATGTAAAGCGATTTGTAGAGTTGAGAGACTTACCCAGTGTCAATTCAGCATTTTCGGGTAGCATCGATGGGAGTTGAGCAATGAGTACTGCTGATTCTGGCACTGTGGATAACTGCTGTTTCAGTTGATCCATGTCGATATTACTATTGTTTCTGTCATTCTTGTCGCCAAAGAGTAAATCATCAGAGAGCAAGAATACATTGCCGATTTCTTTGTCGATGACATCTTGAATTTGAGACATTTGAGACACTTTCCAAATGACACCCACATTCTGATTGATCGAGATCAAGTCTCGATTGTTGAATGAATCGTTGCAATCTATTACTATCAAATCAGCACCAGAATCCACGGCATCTCTCCAACTATCACCATTGTATACTACAGGGACAGGTCCAGGGAAATCACCAGCAGCACTACTCTGTTCTTTTGCAAACTTTTGCAATGCCTCCATATTGGAAGTGTAGATTGCCCTAGCATTCAATTTACGTAGCTGCATCGATAGGATGGATACATCATCCGAGGAGGAGGTGTATTCGATGCCTACGGAGACTCCACGAGGGCGTTGGATGGATGTGATGAAGCTGGTTAGTTTTTCTTGTGAGTTGAACGTTTCGGTGGAGGACATGAGATGTGTTCCGTGATGGTGATTGATTGATTGGGTGCTGCTGGGGGCAAAGCCCAGTGCGGCGTGGGCTATGACCATTAGTGCGGATGGAAAGAGAAGGTTCATGGTGCATGTATGTTTGAATTGTGCTTGGCTTTAAAAGCTTAGAGAAAGAGGGGGCGGGGAACGTCACACGAGATACCTGTCACACTTCTTAATATGTGTGGTTAAACAATGAGTATGTGTGCGTACAAACTTAATCTTTAAAGGTAAACTCGAGCGCATCAAACCTAAGGGACTGTGTTTTCTGGATTTTTTTCAACCGCGCGCGTTCCTCACCTCGGGTCTCCAAAGCGCGTTTTGGTTCGACTCCGACTGCGTTTCAGACCTCCAAAGTGCGCTCTTCAAAATGCCACGCCGCCGCCGCCGACCTCCTTGCGTTCACTCACCACCAAACAGCTAGAGCTCCGACAGCACAATGAATCCTCTCCCTGCCCTCACTCCTCTTCCTTTGACCGCCCCTCAGCCCTGCTGTGCTGGGCAGTTCTGCCGTCAACCACAGTTCGCGCCCCAAGCCAATCCAAACCTTCCGCCCCATTACTGCGTAAATTGTAGTCTTCCTATTCATGGCATGCTTTGTGGTTACAGATTCCTTGGCGGAGAAGATGAAGTAACGTTCAATAAACTTCTCATGTCACCAGCGGCTCAAGCAAGAACCACGCCCGGTCATGTCTGCTTTCAATGTGTCCATGCGATGAATATCCGTCAGGCCAAATACGAGAAGGAGAACTATCTACAACCAGCAGCACCCGTGCATCTTCCCACACCAAGTGATGATACCACTGAATCTCTTGCCGCCAGGGGAACTGCTACTGCTACATCAGAGGAAGAGGAGGGTGAGGTGGAAGCAGAGACGGCTGGCGGACCCAAGAAAAAGAGCAAACTTCCATCAGTCAATTTGGTGGATATGTTCAAGTTAGACAACGTTGAAGTGACCATTGGCAAAACAAATCCTCACACGACTGCGAAGCCCAAGAAGGGTGTGCCTCTAGACTCTTCTAAATGCACTCGTCTCAAGGGTTTTAGAAAGGTGAAAGAGGACGATCTTGTCAAAGATTTGCTCTTGCCTGACTTGCGCTTGTTTGGCTCGAAGGTAGCCTGTATCAAAAAGGCAAGAGAGATGAGTAAAGAACTAGTCTGCGAGGCAATTGTAGATAGGAAGGCTGCGCAAGATAGAGCTATTGCCACTGGAGAGGGAGAAATCATCACTGCGACGATTCGTCTCTACTACGCATCAACAAAATGAGGTTAATGAACGTGATCTCAGTCAAAGAATCCAAGCCTCATCTCCTACAACTTGGTCACAAGCCTACAAATCACGAATTGACTGATGGGTTTGAGGCTGGCAAGGAGCAGTGCAAGCATATAATCGACTCCTACAATTCCAATAATGCTGAGTTTGCCATAAACCACTTTCCAACAGAGGGCTTTGAAATGGATGCTGGTAAATTCTCGTCGCTTCCAAAATCATGGCTGAAGAAGGTGCTAGATGAAATCAGGACTTTTGGCGTGTGGAGACGTGTGGCCATGTGTTGGACTGTGAGGAGGCTGGAAGGGTAGATTTATTGCATCAGTCAA
>JALLPI010000741.1:0-15291 GCA_036939935.1 Cyclotella atomus | reverse complement strand
GGCCAAAAAACTCCGGAATCAGGTACGGAACAGAAACTCCGACCGGAGTTTCTCCAGAATTTGCAACCTAGCAGGTATATACAGTATGATTATTTAAATATTGAGCCTTACTAAATATTGATGAGCCCATCAAATATTGACGAGCCCATCAATGTGATTGATGCTTTTACTTGGTTTGCCTAGGTAGATAAAAGCTGAGCTTCATCTCATATTTTTCAATTTCAAACATTTTCACGAGTTAACCTACTACTTAGACTACACTTTCCAGCCACGACAGGAATTCCGCCGGAATTTGCAACCTAGCCCATTTGTACCAAGCCATAGATAACATTGTCAATATTTGAGCTTTAGTTAAGGTCACTAGTTTCACACTATTCAACAGAATCTAAGCCAAACTCCACAATGATTAGCAAGTTGAAGTGCAACAGTGACAGCACATTTGAGGATGGTGATGGTGACAGTGGGCAGTGGTGGTGGTGGCAATGGCAATGGAACAGATTCAACTTCACCTCAGTGCTATGTGCGTCAATTGGGTTCATCACGTGCCCACTTTTGTTAGTCCATTAATTAGTCGTGCATTTACGAGAAAGTGGGAACAAAAATTGGAACAATTTTTATGGTTATGATGGCCTAGAAGTCAGTTTGCATCCAATCTCTACCACAAAGGAATCAATGTGATATTAGAGATGAGAAAGCAAACTGAGGGTGGAACATGTGCCTTGTAGCTAAAGTATGGACACAAGGGATGATGATCCAAAGTACCAACAGCCCGTCTGTGCCAAGACATAACACTATCTGGGTTGTATCATTTGGCTGACATCACTCTAATAAAGTCAAAAAAGTCAGAAGCCACAATGTACAGCACAAAAAGTATAGGTTAATACTTAAAATTGCCAAATCGGTTGATATGCTAGATATTTAGAAAGTATGATGATGGATTCAAGCCATTCGAAATTCTACTCTCTAATGAAGACCAAGACAACTTTAGCTTTTGGCAGAAGCATCGGTTTATAGTGACAAATTACTAATAATATGGCTGATCTACCTGGTTAAGAGTACAATCCATATCAAGCAATCACATCATACATTCATCATAATGACTACCTATTATCAGAACCTAATAATATGATAACTACAACAAATCATCGTGTGAATCATGTGAGAGCTCAAGTTGGTAGTGTGTCGTGGCTCTTTGTGCTGATATAACGCTGAAAGCAGATACCGCCACTACAATCAATGTGACGACCATTATCTCAACCAGCACCTTCCAGCCTACCCAGTGCCTCTCATTGTATTTGTGTTTATGCCCAGTACTGAAGTGAAGCGGCACCACGTGAACTCGACGAAACCCTAGCGTGTTTTGTCTCTGCTCATGTTCCAGGCGAAAGAAACTCCAGATGGTCCGTCTGAAAAGCTCAACAGTCATCGTCACTGCGGTAAGGTAGGCAGGTAACTCAAATTTTGCTCCTGGAAAGGCAATTATTGTCAGGGGGGAAGAAATGATGTTCTGTTGTATTAAAAACGAAACAACGCACCTGAATCAGGAGGCACCAATGTTAGCACCCACATGAATCTTAATATTAGGTCTGCACATATGACCATGTAATAATAACTCTTGCTGGGAAACATCAATCGAGGGCCAAGAAATCCAAACTAATGAATACCAAATTAAAATGCTGATCTGTTAGATATACCGTCGATGCCTTACATGGTTGGGTAAGCACTCACCTCTTTTCGCCCTAAGCCCCAGTCCATGTAAACATCCCATATGAAACTGTAAAGAGAAGACGCGATGAATAGACACATCCAGAATGCCTGAAATAGATTTTTGCGATGCTTTAGAATGATATCTGTCCCTTCTTCTGTGATATCATGGTTTCTAGCACTCATTAGGTAAAGTGGATGAAATGTTCCAAAGAGAGTCACAGTTTGACTCATAGCGTATTTGAAGGCGTTTGGGAGGTTCGGTACTCTTTTTCCAGTATCAAGATAGCGTCTCAGGCATTGGTTGAACCGAAGCCACAACGGAAATAGACATATCAACGGTATTGCGACGTTTTTGTACCAAAATGATTGAGCCCACACATGAGTGTGAGTTTGTGACTTAATGCCGTGGTGAGAACTGTGCTCCGATAGCATCCAATCACCTGAGACGACAAACATTGCTGACCAAAGGATGTCTTGGAACACTTTCACCATGCTTATCAATAATTGGAGCATAAAATGACTTATTAGTTCAGTTTAGTGCAGAAAAAGAAATGCTAGATGAAACTAACCTTGTGAATACATCACCAACAAAGATCAAAAAGAAAGTCGGCGAGACAAAAGGAGCTAAAATAACCTGCCGAATTGCAATCCACAGTGGCTTTCTCATTTTCCATGGGAATATCAAGCATTTTACGGCGTATATTATGAGGAAGAGAGGGTACGCTCCAGGCGGAACGATTTGAGGAAAGTCACCAGCACCAGCCTAAAACGGGTAAATCAGATCGAGACGTCGTACACTTGGAAAGGCAAGCATGTAAACGGAACCCTGAACCTTACCTTGTAGTAAATTAGCATCAGCAACAAGAAGACCAGGGTCTCATCGACTGCATCGTTAAATATATCCATCGGCGTGTCAATGTTTCTAGGATCAAATTCAAAGAGATAGATGTAATTGATTCTTGCCATATTCATAAGTTAAAAAGTAGACAATTGTGAGCTGTCTGAATATTTTGGCTAATAAGTAATAATATCATCTCTTTACTCACCTGTATCTTGACCAAATGTACACACTAAAGCCCCAAAACCAGTGCCACGAAACCAGACCGAAGCACGCCCGAAATACTGGAAATGCAGATCGCCCACCAATCGATATCTCGTCCTTGGCAAATTGTCCCCATATACAATCCCATGCCACCCAGAAACCAAGGATGCTGCACATGCCTAACCGATAACCTAGTCGTAATTGAGTCCAGTCCATCATGAGCCCATCACCTCGCTTGGAAAGGAGCTGTGCCTGTGCCTCTCGAATGTTTCCATCGCTGAACCACTTGGAGTACATTCGTTCCTGCGAGTAATGGCGAGGTGGGGTGCATTAGTGGATGCCAAGTTATTTTGAAAGGCCATTATGTATGAAATTGCACTTACTATTTTCGCCGCGAGTACTTCTGCTTGCATTCCATCTTCGCAGATAATGTTCTTGAATACTCCTTTATGTGCTGGCAATGTCTTGTCAAACTTCTTAGCAATCTTAACAAAGCCAGTGTAGTTCTGCATTGATGATGTCATACAGATTGGCCAGATGACGTGTATTGTATTGACATTCAAAATGATCTTTGGCATGAATATTATGTTACTCACCATGATTGCATAGTTATGCAGCATTTTCGCATTGCGATATACATCGGTCAGTGCTCTTTTGATAGAATCGGACTCCCTCTCTAAATCCAACTTATCGCTTGATGAAGTGCTTCTGATCTTCGTGAGTGGGCTTTCAGAATCAGTGTAGTTGTCTTCAACATCTGAGCTATCACGAGAAATAGATAGCCGAATCGAAGGGATACGATCTGACGATACTTTCCTGTGGTGCATCACATTTTCGAACTTCAACACAAGATCATCAATGATAGAGCTTTTGCGTTTCTTTTTGGGTTTCTCTCTGATATGAGAAGTATCCACACTTTCGAGTATGGCCTCAATGTGCTCGCTCAACTCATGCAGTTTGTCCTGGTAAAAGTCTTTCACCTTTTGAACTTCTTCATTGTACACGATGCCAAACATCTTCATCTTGTCATCCGCCTCTTCTAGAGCTTTGTAAAAGATTTTCTTATCGTCTGCAAGCCCCAGGTAACTTGTAACCTTGAATACGGTGTTGCTAAAGCTGGTCCATGAATTTTGACGTTTCATTGCTGCCCCCGCACTTGCAGCGTCAGATTGTGCTGATCCGAAGGAACTTTTTCGCTCTAGCAGTAGAGGAGCATCTTCACCCAGCGTAGTTAGAGGGGATGAAGCTCGTGATGTCAGTGCAGAATGAATACCTGAGTTGTTTTCGTCATGTTGTAGTTTCAGCTGTTGATCAAGAAGACGCCGTTCCTCCTCCTCCCGTACCTTCCGCGCATCGTATTCCATAGAACAGCTCTCAACAACATCGCGCGGCAGCTTCTTTTTCAGATCTTGCACATTGTTTGAAGCCACTTTGGCTTTCTTGAGAATTGCCTTCAACTTCTCATAGTCAATGTATTTGTCAGACCACTGTTCTACTTTGTTGTCCTCGAGCCTAGAGAGGGCACAATGGGCATATTAAAAGATATGGTCAATAAGATAGAAGTACACTCATAGTTCACAGATATAACTCACTTTAAGCCAAACTCCACCATGATGATTCACTGTTCAAGATGTGATAAGAGGAGGGGTGTGATGTGCCATCGCTATTAGAATATGTCTGTACCAAGTAAACAACGTCAATCATAACAAAGAATGCATTGTTATCTGAAAAATCACGTGTGTATCCATCACAAGCGCCGTGATTCTCCAGATCCTCACAACGTCAACGACATCAAACATCAACGCGCCGGCCAGGCCACAACACCAAACCTTCAAACTGACACGCCATTTTCTAGCTGACTATTAGCTACATACCTATTCTTTGGACTACCTATGACTTGCTCACCCTATCGTACCCCTGTCATCTCATCATGATTCCCTGTCTCATTTGCTTTCCGCTGGGGGCTCTCGGTTTCCTCCTTTGTCTTTTAGTCCTTCGACGATCTTAGTAGGCGAGTGAGTTCATACCGTTGTGAAAAGCACGCTCTAATAAGTGGTAGCGCCTTCCATTCTACCAAATCAAACAGAGCGCGCTTCCAAAGCTGTTGACTGACCTGCAAGTTACTTATTTAGATCAACATCATGAGTAGGGCACACTCTGTCAATACTGTTGCTACTTAGATCTTGTTATTGAAATTACAATGTCAAACTCTGCACCAGATTTACCTCTTCATTGCCAACAATTATGTCACAACCTATCACGACATATACTACACTCCAAAAGTTTAAGCGACAAGCTTCCTGGATGTAAGCCGATGACAAACAGCAACCACATCCTCCACCTGAGGCAAACTGGCATTCTCCAAATCTGTAGCATAAGCCATGGGCACATCTGCCCCCGTAATCCTCTCCATTGGAGCATCCAACCAATTGAAAGCATCCGATTCCATCATAATGGCCGCAATCTCAGACCCAATACCACACTGAGGCCATCCAGTCTCGATCGAAACAATACGCCCAGTCTTTTTCACGGAGTTGATAATGGTATCCCTGTCCAAAGGACGGATGGACCTCAAATTAATAACCTCACAAGAAATACCCTGCGAGGCCAACTGCTCCGAAGCCTCCAAAGCCAAACCCACCATCTTAGAGAATGTAACAATAGTAACATCACTCCCCTCCCTCTCGATCTTGGCCTTGCCAATAGGGATCAAAAAATCCTTACTCTCAGCCTCATCACTCACAGGAAAACTAACTCCATACATCAATTCATGTTCCAAAACCACAACAGGATTATTATCACGAATCGCCGCCTTCATCAATCCCCTCGCATCCTCGGAGTTATAAGGAGCCACGACCTTCAATCCAGGACAACTGGAGTACCAAGCCGCAAAGCATTGAGAATGCTGAGCCGACGTACCCGCGGCATTGCCATTGGGTCCCCGAAATACGATAGGACAGGCAACATCCCCGGCACTCATGTAATACTGCTTGGCTGCCGAATTGACAATCTGATCAATGGCTTGCATACTAAAATTCCAAGTCATGAATTCTACAATGGGACGCAAATCCTTGTATGCTGCACCGATGGCCATACCGGTGAAACCCATTTCGGTAATGGGGGTATCGATGACACGCTTGGATCCGTACTTTTGGTACAGGCCCTTGGTTACCTTGTAGGCTCCTTGGTATTGGGCCACTTCTTCGCCGAGGATGAATACCTTTTCGTCGCGGTCCATTTCTTCGTCGATGGCGGAGTTGATGGCGTCACGAACGGTCATTTCGGTGGCTAGGGTGCGGATTGTTGTGTTGGAGAGGGTAGAGGCCTGGAGACGATGGTGTGTGAGAGAGGGCATGAGTTTCCTTTGGCTTTGCAAACAGGGGACGTTTCCCGAGCACCAGAATAATTAACGGGCCTGGCAAACCTTCTATCTATTGATTCGACTACATTCTCCAAGCGCACCAGAGGCACCCAGCTGCCCTCAAAACATGAGTTGCCCAATTTCGCCAATGCAAAAGATATGAACCAAATGCTCACTCCCCCCATCACGCCCACGCTCCTAGACAACAACAAACACACGCATCAATGCACTGTAACTTACAGCACGTGGCTGCCTCGCTATTGATCGAAAGGCCGAAAGCATGGTGGCTGTATTCCTATTCCCTGCCGTCGGCTGGATTTTTGGTAAGTAGATCTCGTCGGCACAAGTCGGCACTTCTCAAAGTTCGTCAAAATATCCGAACTTTCCCCTCCCGAAATTCGACAAAATAGAGGAGACTCCTCACGTGGGTCATTGTCTAATTCGGTGGTCATTTAACCTCTCGGGTCATCTTATCCCCGTGATGGCCTCTCTCCTCCCTCTCATTTCTTCCTCTCTTTTCCCTTTTCCTTTTTGACCTAGTACTTACCACCACCACCACCACCACCACCAGATCACAGCACTATAGGGGAAAACCGCTGAGGTGAGCTTGTCTCAATGTCTGGATTTGGAGGATCGTAATGAACTCTGGGATGGCATCGCTACGAGTAAATCCGGTTGCTTTTTCCGGTTAGCAGGAAGATTGATGATTGATGAGCAAGCTTGTTGTCGGTTCATCTCACTCGTGCTCTCACAAATATAGGTTAGTAAGTACCGATAATAATGCCGCCACGCAAAAAGTCATCACGTCAACCATCACGTGATCCATCTGACGGCGATGTATCAGCCCCATTTATATCGGATAAGCGAGTCTTTATAGACGAAGACAACTGTGGCGAATCCCAGTCGAGGCGTGATAGGATTGGTAGGTCAAAAATGTCTTCTAAAGATCGACGCAAGAAAAAGTCACGGGAACCAGAAGACTTTGAGGACGAAATGAGCGCCGACTACTTTGATGACTTCATCGGGCAAAAGTCTGCGAATGGTGATT
The DNA here is from genome assembly GCA_036939935.1 of Cyclotella atomus. Classification (NCBI taxonomy): domain Eukaryota; phylum Bacillariophyta; class Thalassiosirophyceae; order Thalassiosirales; family Thalassiosiraceae; genus Cyclotella; species Cyclotella atomus. The sequence continues at coordinate 8,133 of JALLPI010000741.1, read as the reverse complement.
CATCCGTTGATGATGAAGAGTCTGGTTTCATAGAGAGAAGGTCGTCGAGAGTTGATAAAGCATTGCTTACTAGTGAAGATGACAGAAGGAGAGATAGAAGGAAAGGCCCTCCCGACTTATTCAAGAGTCAAGGTGGTTACGAAGATAGACAATCCCATCGAAGTAAACCGGCCAAACGGTCCAAGAACAAATGGTACAGAAGCTCCCACGAGCCTAGCAATCGAGGATTTGAATCCGAATACAATATAACAGGAGTAAAGTATCGTTCGGCGTCATCCACTGCACGTGCATTGGAGGAATTAAAGCGAAAAAGGCTCGAGGCTCGAGAGAAGAAACGTGCTATTGGTATAATGGTAATGATGGTATTGATTGCGGGTGTGGTGCATTTCATGGGGAGAGAAACAGTGGCACCGGGGGTCGTTAGTAAGGGCAACATGGGTGATTCTGCCGCTGTGGACAAAGTTTATGGAAAATCAAAGGGTGATACTAAAATGGGCAGTGTTCAAGGCGCAAACGCGGCCATGCTTAATGCAGAGATAAATTCCTATGGATCCCTAGCAACAGATGGTGATTCGATTCCGCCACCTATAGAAAAGACGTATGACGATGCTCATCAATTCCTCGTCCCTCTTCACCATTTTGCCGATGTACGTGATACACCCCGCCCTACTGATACTGCATTTTTCTTCCATGTACCAAGAGCAGGGGGCAGTACTATCAAAGATATGATGGGCAAATGCATGGGGTTGATCCAAGCTTCCGAGGTGGGAGTGCGAGATGGTCACAATACCGATACTGCACTGCAGGTATTGACGATTCAAGAGAACAAATATGTAAATGTGGACACTACTACAATCCCAGGCATACAGCGTGCAGTGGACATGGGGTTGGCACGATCTGGCATGAGTGATTTGATCGTTTCTTCGTATTTTCACGAAAGTGCGTCGTTGTTTGATCTGGAACATCAGGGCAGGGCATTCATCATGTTGCGTAATCCTTTCGACAGGGCTGTTTCCATGTATTATCACCGGTTGCATGAGTTGCACGATTTGGATGAAAGTGTCAGTATTGAAGACTACGGCCAGGGCAATGGGATTGAGAACAACTGGATGACACGATTCTTGACCAATCGTATGACAGGGGAGTTGACCAAGGAGGACATGGAACAAGCCAAGGAGATACTAAAAGAAAAGTTCCTGATTGGATTCCTAGACGACTTAGAAGAGAGTGTTTATCGAATCATCAAGTACAATGGATGGAAATATGCAGATGATGAAACAGCAAAGATGAAGCAAGAAGATTGCATTGCCGATTTGGCCAAGCTGGGGTCGAACATCAATACAGAGGGGTATGAGCTGCCCAAGAGAGGAACTCAGGCGTATGCCTTGATTATATGGCAGACTCAATTTGACTCAAAATTGTTTGAGTATGCAAGGGAATTGTTTGATGATCAGACCAAGACTTATGGTAGTAAAGAGAGAAAGAAACAACGGAAGAAGGAGAAGCAAAAGAAGAAGGGAGGATGATCATTGTGAACTACATATTTCTTCCAAGCACATCTTACTACTACTCTAGCTATTAATATTTGTTAAACTCTGTTTGATTATCAAATGGCCTGTTATCCTTTCTATGACAATTACCTACGTGAGTGTTCCCATTACTATCTGATACAAATATAAGGGATGGAAATGGGATGCCCTTTGCCATTTGCATTCCTTCCTCATAAAACTTCTAATACTCGAGTCCAAGTTTCCCAATTTAGAGAATTTTGTTAGCCAGGCCAAAACTTTCAAAGGAAATTATTTGTTCACCTGTTTTGAAGTGATTTCAAGCAAAATTTTAACAGATTTCAGTGTCAGCCAGTATTTCTTCATGTTCTTTGTGTTAAGGAGCTACCAATGCACCCCTGAGCTTCTTATCACAACCAGCCCCAAAACTGCATCCAATTACAAATGATATGTTTGTTTACCAATTACTACCTTACTTCCTCAGTTTGTACAAATTTACCAGTGCCAGATCTAGGATCTAGTGAGGCTATCCATTTAACCCTTAGGTAGATAAAGCATAAAGCAGTGATCTTTCAGTGCTCTTTTCAAGATTGCACTAGCTACATGTGGCAGCAGCATCGCCCAATGCTACTAGGTGTAGACCAATACCCGAAGGTATTGGACCTGTTGTCCTGCACACCACAGAGACTACGTTGTATTCAGTTAAACTAGACGAATACAAAAGATCTAAAACATTATGAGGTTCGATTGCGGGAGACTCATAATCAGTTTGGGTGCCCCGGGCTGAAGGCTTTGGTTGTTGAGGACTGAAGTCTTACAAAACAACCATGATGACCACTACACCCACAGCCTGGAAACACAACTACCACCTCACCACAACAGCCAATACTTCATGGGCACAACTTATTTGTGCAAATTACAGCCCTACATCCTACCACATTCATCCGGAATCATACCTGGATTTGAGGGGTAAAGTCTTGCACTGTCTCGTGTACGTAAATGGTATCACGTCTCGCACCCTCCCCGTGTACAGACCGTCATTACACAATGAGGGTGCGAGATGTGATACCATGCACAATGTACGCTTACTGCTCAAATCCAGGTATGTTTCTGGATGAACATGCGCCATGGCACGACACCATGGCCGATGGCCACCTTTCTAGCTTCCCCCACATGACTACTAGTACAGTGCCCTTATCCCTTGAATGTTGAGAAAAGATAGTGACCAAATTCAGCGACCAAATCTGTTTCCTCCTTTGAATCCATTCAAACCCTTTAGAGTGAAGGGACGGGGATAACCTTTCCCTATCCTTCCATTGAGTCTTGGTTGTTGAGAGATGCACTCGAGCGACGATGTGTCCTAAATATAGAGTGGGGCGGGGTCACAGAAGAGCCTGAGAAGTCACAATACCAACCAGAAAGTAGGAATAAGTATGGTATGTTACCATTCACTCTCCGTAACCAGACACCAGACTGAGAAGGCGGAGAGAAAAGAGAAGGGTTCAGAGGAGTTGACACCCAACCGAGCAGTTCGCCAGTCATCAGAGTTACCGTCTTCGTCTTCGTCTACCCCCACCCATCACAAGCCAGGAGCCATAATATCATTGCAGTGACCTTGTTGCCTTTACACAAATCCCACAAACCATATCCATCAACCAGATTCCACACTTATCACACATGAAGATGATGTTGGATTCCAGCGGCAGCGGCTACCCAATCAACGAAGGGCCGAGTGATGACTCAAACCATCTCCGTATGCTTTTGTCATCAGATGAATGCCGTGCCAACAAACCACAGCCACGGTAATATCTCGTAGTGCTGTTAGCAATCTGCGCAAAAGTATAACCAAGAGTTTCACGAAGATGTCTGTTGGTAAATTTCAAGAGACTAACGTGTCCGCGAAGACATTTAAGACGTCCTTTACGTCTTCTACATCAAGTCAATTCAGCATCAATCATGATGAGGAAGTACTCAAGGTTCAAGTTGGCCGTGGTGTCACTAGCTATCTTGAGCAATGTTTCCGCACTGACGTTTCTGTCTTGAATACTGAAAAATTTAAGGCGATTCCAGAATTTCAGTGGTCTGATTTGAAGATTGCAGGGCATCTTGGTAGAGGAGTGTACTCGGATGTATTTGAAGTTGGGGCAGTAGTGCCTGTGCTTGAACATCTCAACGTGCTCTTTTGCGCCGATGCCAAGAATACTTTGGTGAGATGGCTCAAATCAGGGAAAGCAAGACTTCCTTTAACCCTACTCCACCTCGTAAGCAATCCAAGCAGCTGCTTACTCGGAGGTCAACTTTCTGCTCATCTATTACCACTCCATCCATCAGTTCTACTCACAACACATCCAACGACAAAGTCAATAGGGTCTATGCCATTAACTGTCTACGTCCATTATCCGCAGTGATAAAGAGCAATTTATCATTGGAGCAGAAGATCTTTTTCACGAAACTGCCCATCAAGATACATGGGCATGCAGCAGGTAAATTGAACGACGTCTTCCGAATAACTGATGGGTATTTCATTCTGCTAGATAACCTAAATTTTACGCTGGAAGATCGTATTGGATAATGGAAGGAAAATCGTTAATCGTTGTGCCATTCAAAGTTATCAAGTAGAGGCGGCCCACGATATTGCTAGTGCTATTGCCTACTTGCACTCAATGAACGTTGTCTTTCGTGACCTTAAACCCGTGAGTGATAGAGAAATGCTTTCACGTCATGTTTGATACCCATTTTTTACTCACAAAGTACTCTGAACTCATTTCATTGATGCAAAGAAGAATGAATCGAAGTACAACAGAACCAAAAAGTACTCTCGCAGATCCGTGGGGCATCTTTCAATGTCATTTGATATTAGAAATGACTAATATGGAAGTACCGAGGATGCTTGACATTGCCTTCTTGAGTTCTGTGTGGCAACGGTTGATGTGGATTTAGACTATTGAAGAATGCGAAGTGCTAAGAGCTTTATTACCATTCCTTCCCATGCATTTGAATACTAAGCTGTTCTATTGATTTTCTTTGCGTATACTGGATATGATGTATTGTACGATTCGCAAATACTCGGGCCGTTTTAGGTGCAAATGCAGCATATTGATTTCATTGAAGCTTCATCATAAGTTATCACAGATCCCAGGCTTGATTCTTTCTAGCGATAATTTTGTTGCTTATCTGCTCCCTTATAACTTTTATAGCAGCATAGCATCAAGTTATTATTCGATGTGTTGATTACTTTGCACACTGTTTCCAAATATGTCAAGGTATTGATTACTTTACACACTGTTTCCGAATATGTTACGTTCACGCTTGCCATAGTCACCCCCACTTCTCCGTGATGTTATTCGATGTATTGATTACTTTACACACTGTTGCAGCATATGCAACGTTCATATGCTAAATCACCCCCATTACTCCTCCCCTCATTCTTTTTCTCTCAAACCAAAACTGTGTATAAATCTCAGTTATGCCCAAACACCTCACCTCTTCTCCCCGCCATCCCCACAATGAATATATTCATAAATCACCACCTAGCAATCCTCGCCCTAGTAGGCACAGTACCAAACCCAACCCCCCCCATAGGAACCGGCAAATCCCTCTCCACATACCACTTATAAACCTCATTCTCACTCTCAACACTTTTAGCCCAAACAGGCGTGGGTAAGTGATTCGGCATATTCTCATCTAGTGACTTTTCCGTCGCCTCCCAGCTTGTACTCATGGTTGCACGAAGTCCAGATGGATCATAGGTGGTTTTACCGGTGGCAAACATTCCTTTGTTTCCCACGCTACTTCCGGGTCCTTTGTTAAATTCTTCTTTCGCCTCTTGAACTCGTGGATCGTCCGATGGCAATAATGCCATCTTGATGGCTTCAATATCCCGATGGGAAGAGGCAGGATCAGAGGTGTATCGACGTCCGGTATCACGTTTATAATACGAGACATTGTATGGGTCATCGGCCGCATTGCCAAAGGAGGGGTCGGTATCTCGATCGAGAGAAACGGGGGGTTGAGATCCCGGAGATGGTTGACGAAATTTATGGACCAATTCAGGATCTTGATCGGAGAGGGAAAGTTTAGTGTTGGGACGGGGCATTTGTTCCATTCCTGTGTTGTCATCGGGACGGTAGAGGATGAGACGGCGGAGGGAATCATAGCGTGCGGGGCCGAGTTTGGATGCGAGGAAGGAGGAGAACCAGCCGTTCCAGGGCATTAGGGATTCTTCGGGGGCGGAGGAGGAGGGGGTGGGGGGTGTGGAGGATTGGAGGTCGGAGCGGGATACGGCGCGGTAGGCGTAGTCGGACCCGGATGGCTTGGGCGGGGTTGCGAGACGGCGGAGGCTGGCGCGGATCATGGTTGTTGATGTGCTTTTTAGAGCAAGAGATTGAGAGGCCTAGATGATTTTGGATGCAAAAGGTAATATTTTCATTAAGCAGATGGGCTTCGTGTCCTCGGCGCCCCAGTCAGTTCCACCTTTTGCCACGCCTTCAATGCTATCGCACGGGCTGTAAAATAGGTAAGAGACCTTTATGATCTTCAAACCACACAAAGTCACCCACCTCTTCAGCCACGCCGTCTACAACACTCCAATGAATGAATTGCCCAACAATTATTGGCTTTGGGACAGTCCAATGACAACGCAATTTGGCACCATGACCTCCAACCTGCTAGCTCACATCATCAATGCCACCGATCTCCCACCCCACACTCAACTCATGGCCAACATTTCCATCAATGAAGGCGGACTAGGCATTCAAACCCCGCATATGAATGCAATCACTCCCTACATGACCACATCCAAACGCTGTCTGCAATACGCACGCGACGGAGTGTGGCTCGGCTACAACAAGGCAAGGCCTCAGTTTTCTCGAGACATTCAGTTACTTTATGCTGATTGGGAATCCCCCGGCAACCGTTCATGGAGTATCTTTCGTAAATACCTACCCACCTTAAATGAAACATCCATCTCCCAGCCCAACTCCCACACTGACTACATCTACAAAGCCTCACTAAATGGATCACGTGAAAAACGAAAGAACATAGCTCTCGGATTCAGGATCTTGATCGGAGAGGGAAAGTTTAGTGTTGGGACGGGGCATTTGTTCCATTCCTGTGTTGTCATCGGGACGGTAGAGGATGAGACGGCGGAGGGAATCATAGCGTGCGGGGCCGAGTTTGGATGCGAGGAAGGAGGAGAACCAGCCGTTCCAGGGCATTAGGGATTCTTCGGGGGCGGAGGAGGAGGGGGTGGGGGGTGTGGAGGATTGGAGGTCGGAGCGGGATACGGCGCGGTAGGCGTAGTCGGACCCGGATGGCTTGGGCGGGGTTGCGAGACGGCGGAGGCTGGCGCGGATCATGGTTGTTGATGTGCTTTTTAGAGCAAGAGATTGAGAGGCCTAGATGATTTTGGATGCAAAAGGTAATATTTTCATTAAGCAGATGGGCTTCGTGTCCTCGGCGCCCCAGTCAGTTCCACCTTTTGCCACGCCTTCAATGCTATCGCACGGGCTGTAAAATAGGTAAGAGACCTTTATGATCTTCAAACCACACAAAGTCACCCACCTCTTCAGCCACGCCGTCTACAACACTCCAATGAATGAATTGCCCAACAATTATTGGCTTTGGGACAGTCCAATGACAACGCAATTTGGCACCATGACCTCCAACCTGCTAGCTCACATCATCAATGCCACCGATCTCCCACCCCACACTCAACTCATGGCCAACATTTCCATCAATGAAGGCGGACTAGGCATTCAAACCCCGCATATGAATGCAATCACTCCCTACATGACCACATCCAAACGCTGTCTGCAATACGCACGCGACGGAGTGTGGCTCGGCTACAACAAGGCAAGGCCTCAGTTTTCTCGAGACATTCAGTTACTTTATGCTGATTGGGAATCCCCCGGCAACCGTTCATGGAGTATCTTTCGTAAATACCTACCCACCTTAAATGAAACATCCATCTCCCAGCCCAACTCCCACACTGACTACATCTACAAAGCCTCACTAAATGGATCACGTGAAAAACGAAAGAACATAGCTCTCGGCAACTTAAAGCCAATGTACTGTTTAACAACGCTATCTCGTCCAACCACATCCAACAAGTCCTCCCAGCAGTAATTGACAAACGCACTTCCATGGCCCTCATGACCATGAGACGCATCCCCGAAGAACATCGAATCAAGAACCACACATCCACACATTTCGTACAGCCCTCCAAGGAAAGCTGAGACTGCCAATAATCAACAACACATCCCAAATGCAAATGTGGGGCAATTTTAGACCCATACGACGATCACTGCCTTGGTTGCAAGGCCAACCACAAAACCAAGGCAAGTAACGGCATCCGAGATGAGATCATCAAGACGTTCAAACGCATCCTTGCCTTTGTAGGTATGATCAATTCGGGAACACAACTTGAGTGCTAAGCACACAACATGGTGCCTTCGCTCTGTTGAGTCCCAGCTTTTACGCAGGACTCAATTCTTCACTGTGGGCTCATTACCAGTGAGATTCACAGCCAACCGTGACATTTATGTTCACGGTTGGTCATTCTTTTGTGCTGCACTAAATAGTGCCATAAATTAACCACGTACTTTTTACCACTACTTTAGTGCTC
>JALLPI010000740.1:0-17160 GCA_036939935.1 Cyclotella atomus | reverse complement strand
AGCTGAGTTGGCCGATCACTCTCTCCTACGTGGTCAGTGGTCTACTGAAGTCTCTGCCTTCGTCGCTGGTCACTGTGGGTCGCAACTAACTCTCCCGTGGATTGATGACGAAGAATATTGGAACACTGCCAACAGCTCCCAGCGCTACTCCTACAGTGCTACCACAGCTCGTGCCAACGCATTGATCCTTCCAGATCTCTCTCCCATCTCCTCCCCCTCTGAGTCCCTCATCGATACCATCGCACCACATGCACTGTCCGCCAAAGCTCGTGGTAACTCAGAAGATAACCCAACGTGGTCCGAAGCTATGTCTGGCGAAAATGCAGCTGACTACTACAACGCAGCCATCGAAGAGCTAATCACCCTTCAAGAAAAGCTTCACTGTTGGAAACTTGTCCGCTACGAATCTACCATGAATGTCCTCCCCTCCACCTGGGCTTTTAAGTGCAAGCGCTATCCTGACGGGAGAATTAAAAAGTTCAAGGCTAGATTCTGTGCCCGTGGTGATCGTCAGAAGGAAGGGATCGACTACTTTGAAACGTGGTCCCCCGTAGTTCAATGGCAGACCGTCCGCCTCATGATGATATTCTCCTCCATCCTCGGCCTCAAATCAGCACAAGCCGACATCACCGCTGCCTTTGTTCACGCTGACCTTCCGGAAACAGTCTACATCACCCAACCTAAAGGCTTTGAGTATTCAGATCCGAATGATCCAGATACCAAGTATGTTTTGAAACTCAACAAAGCCCTGTATGGTCTCAAACAGGCTCCTCGTCACTTCTTCAATCATCTAAAGGATCGCCTTGAAAAGCATAACGTACGCCAGTCCACTTGTGATCCTTGCCTCTTCATCGGTGACGATATCGTCGTGGTTGTATATGTTGATGACCTTCTCCTCTATGCCAAAGACGATAAGATTATTGATAAACTCATCAAAGATCTTCACGATGATGGAGTTTGGATTCGTAAAGAAGGCTCTGCCGAAGGATTCCTTGGGGTTGACATCCAACAAAACGATGATGGTACCTTCACTCTTACCCAGACTGGTCTCCTTGGTCGAGTACTTGACGCCCTTGGTCTCCATGCAAGCTACACCTCCGCCAAAGACACTCCAGCCGAAATTACTCCCCTCCCAAAGGACACAGATGGCGAGCCACCTGATCCAAACACCAACTACGCTAGTGTCGTCGGCATGCTCCTCTACCTTGCAGGTCACACCCGTCCAGATATCTCGTTTGCCGTCCACCAATGCGCTCGGTACACCTTCAAACCTACCAAACATCACTGTCAGGCTCTTAAGCGCATCGGTCGGTATCTCAAAGGCACCCGAGATAAAGGTCTCATCATGAAACCTTCAAACCACATCCATGTCGACTGCTATCCCGATGCCGATTTTGCTGGCCTCTACAATACCAAGGATGCCCAAGATCCTCACTGTGTTCGTAGCCGCACTGGTTTTGTCATTCTGGTCGCAGGTTGCCCTGTCCTGTGGAAAAGCAAGCTCCAATCCGAAATTGCTCTCTCCACCATGGAAGCCGAGTATGTAGCTCTCAGCACCTCGTGCAAAGACCTCTTCCCTCTACTTGACCTCATTCGAGAACTTAGTGCCGCCGTTAATCTTCCAATGGACAAACATACCAACATGCACATCAAAATCCACGAGGATAATGTTGGCGCCCTCACCCTTGGTAGACTTGAGCCTCGCCGGATGACACCTCGATCAAAGCACTATGCTATCAAGTACCATTGGTTTCGCGAGCAGATTGGCCCACGCAACATTGAACTTGTGAAAGTGGATACAGTTGATCAGCTCGGTGACATCTTTACCAAAGGTCTTGGTCCTACTCCGTTTAAGAATTTGCGTCTTAAGCTTATGGGTTGGTAACACCTTCAGCTGTAGACGAGATGGAGTGTGGGAGTACATGAACATAGCGGATACTTATTCGGGGCGTAGTTAGAAGATGTATGTGTGTACAGAAGTTTCAAATCTCGTTGATTTATTTGAAAGGAAACCCGCAATGTTTTGAATGAAATTTGTAATTGAAACGAAACATGGTTCTCTTCCGCATGATTCACTCATGCTGAACCATAAAACAACAAGCAGAACTGCGTGTGAACGAGTAACAACTAAGTCTCATAATTTACACAGATCTACAAATTCAACATGAATTGTGATATTAAGTATCATCTTTGCTGATTCAATGGGATCGCTGATATATCATATCTGTGCCTGAATACTTTATTACTGTATCGCAATGCTGTTAATTACAGACCACAGGAGGAGAAGAGGGCTTTGGAGATGGACAATCAAATTTTTTCTGTGTTGCTGATGTCGGTGGCTATCAGGAAGGCAGTGATGGATGGATTCATGGTATAGGCGCATCAGACAATGCCTATGGGTGTCAGGAAGAAGGGGCTAAAGGTTTGGAGTCGATTGATTGGGTATAGGCTGAGCAATGAGGGTGTATTGCTTTGGCCAAGGGGTGTCACCATGGTTTGATGGCAAAAATAACAAGAGCTCAAGCATGCAGAGGAAGACCCCTCTTGAAATTTATTTGAGACACGCTCTCTGCAACGGATTTCGCAGTTGAAATTTGAGGGCTTAAATAAACAGCTTGAATGATTTGATTTGAATTCTTATTCTTTGCCGCAACGATTTTGATACTGTGCAAAGTGGTAGATAGTCATTAATATAAATATTCAGCAATGTATGTATGATGAATAGTACAGTGGCAAGGAGTGATGCATAAGTATAAGTAGATAAATGATAACAAATACAGCAATATCCCATCATGAATACATAAGATTCTTTGTTGAATACAGCCTTGGATAATGATGTCATGTGTTATCTACCTTGAATTTTTAAGTATCTCAGTGCATTACACATTAAATATGATACTTGAAAAAGTTGAACTTGCGATAATGAAGGTAAGTATTGTTGTGCAGACAGAAAGAATTTTTGATACTGTACCAAGAATACATTCTCACAGTATTTTCATTGCCAGACAGTATAAAAATATTATTAAAGCCTAGCATTGAAACCCTGGAAGTCGTATTTTTAGGTTTATAGACGCAGCAGCCCAAAAAGTTGTGTGGACTGACAGAGACGGGGAGTCAGAAGCTGGTTTGACATTGCAACATCACTCATTGGACTCCTATGGAGGACATGAAATGGTTCAGCAGCATCGCACTACAGGTGTGACCAGTTTCTCAATCAGCTACCTTCTTGAAAATTATTCACATTGTCAACTTCAAACTGAGAAGATCCACTTGGCAAGACAAATTCTTCCTAATGTTCAGTTCATGTATCCACTGCTAATTTAAGAATTGAATAAAAGCAGTCAGCAGCTGGCTCTAGCCAAAGAAGGATCCACATACATTTAGTACAGGTTCATGCTGTATAAATGTATATGAAAACTAAAGAAAGTTGTCAACATCAATAGTTATACTAAATCAGCAGCAAAAGTTGATGTTGAAATAAATATACTGCAACATTCTTGATAAGATTGTCAATATAATCAATACATTAGTATATGAAAACTAAAGATAAAGTGGTAAACACCAATACTAAATCAGCAGCAGAAGTTGATGTTGAAATAAATATGCTGCAACATGTTTGATAAGATTGTTAATATATAAGCATTAGCACGTGCATAACAAATTTAGAGCCACGAAAAATACAAGACCATGCATTGTAATCATCATCATCAGCAAAAGCAACCCCAGAAGTCCTGCCAGATACTGATATCACTTTACACATTGTATTGCTAGCTGCAATAACTTCAGTTCTATATGCATGTTATGATTGTGATCTTTCTTGATATCAGGTTCCTTCAAAAAATCAAACTGCCTGGCTTTGCATGTTATATCTTATACTTATACTGCTATTGTTACTGTTACTGCTACTGCTATAGTGTGCACTCATTATATTGTCTGGAGGATATTGTACTGTACATTCTTGTGCCATTTCACCTTTTTTCTTCCCTGCTGCACGATGACCTTGCCCTCATCTTCATTTTAATTGTTGGTGGCTGCATGCATACACAAATAATATAATGGCACAATGTTGCGCTATCGCTATCGAACTAATATGGTACTCACCTCACAAGTACAAGATGGAGAAATAGATATAACACAGTAGGATGAGTGAATCATGTGCAGAGGAAGAAGATTGATTGATGTTGCTGCTGAAGCTGGAATTGTTATGTTAATTGTCATACACTCTGCTTCTATGCTGTGAGCAAGCCAGAGGTGCCACATCATTGTGAGGTGTACTTCCTGTAAGAGTGAGGGAAATATCTACCAAAAATTCATTCTACCACCTATTTATTATGATTTTCCCTCTCCCCCTCCCCATGCCATCACATCGGTTCCAGATTCTTTATGTCACTTTCCTACCAGTACCATACTGGGATCAAGAAGAACTTTGGTAAATTTTAACTCAGTCAATATTTAAAATTTTTCCAAAATTCCTTTTGACTCCACACCTCTCTTAAAGAGAGATGTTGAGTCAAGTGTTAGAAATTTGATATTGTTCATACTGCATTAGTTAAAATTTACCAAAAATTGCAATTCTCCACACAAAAACGCCCCATGCTTTGAAATCTGAGACTCCTACCTCAGATGACCCATCGGTGATGAAGGAATTGGTACACTTAATTTCCGTTCAGATGGGTACCTTTGGTGCACAAAGATTTCTTAACTATATAAGGTAGATGGGTTTAGATCTAAACAAGCCATCCCATCACCCCCCCCCTCTGTCACCACTCACCTCTCTGCCGCCCTGCACGTAACAAGGCAAATCAAAGGCTCGGGAAACAAAACCCTGAAACCCAGATGCTACACACTGGTCTCCGTTATAAACACTCCCTAGCATACCACTCGATTTACCGATCATTTGCTGCGGCTATGGACATGGAATCTCGACTGCAAGAACAATTAGACCGCCGACTTCGCGAGGGCAACTTGCGCTCACTGATGCCACTACCAAGCTCAGAACAATCACAGTGTGAGAATGTTTCAAAGAACCTGATTGACTTTGCAAGTAATGACTATCTAGGTCTTGCTCGCTGTCACGAGCAACACATGCTTGTTCAAACAGCCTACAGAGACCATCTTGAATTGCAATCAGAATGCATCCAACCGGTTCTAGGAGCAACAGGAAGTCGCCTTCTCTCAGGAGATTCTAGTTTGGCACGATCCTTAGAGCACAGTCTTGCAAACATGCATAATAGACCTGCTTCGCTTTTATTTAATTCAGGATATGATGCAAATCTATCAGTATTGTCCAGCTTGCCATACAAAGAAGGTGATGCTATCGTGATGGATGAGTTGGTCCATAATAGCTTGGTGATGGGTGTTAGAATGGGTAGGCTGAAAAATGATAGAGTGCTTTTGTTTAAACACAATGATGTTGATGATTTGAGACGAGTTATTGATGGACTGAGCCAGTTATCACAACGATCATCAATTCTAGTGGTAGTTGAAAGCGTGTACAGTATGGATGGTGATATTGCTCCATTAGCCGAGATGCTCGAAGTGTGTAAGAAGACTGGTTCAACTCTTATGGTAGATGAAGCTCATGGTTTAGGAATATATGGAAGAACCAATACTCACGACATGTATTTGAATACAAAAGAGACTGGTTCATATGGAACTGAATCAACCGAACATAGAAACTTGGTAGGAGGAACGGGCGTACTGGCAGCACTAGATTTAGAACGACACCCTTCTTTGTTCTGCAGTATCCACACATTCGGAAAGGCTGCGGGCTGCCACGGCGCTGTAGTAGCTGGATCAAACACACTTGTGTCATATCTTGTCAACTACGCCAGGCCATTTGTATACTCTACAGCGCTCCCTTTGCACTCACTGATTTCGATACAGCAATCTTACCGCTCAATGACAGGAGCTGCAGGTGAAAAGCGACGCGACACTGTGTTTAAATGGGTACAGCTTTTTCGGAATGAGATAACAAAGGGCCTTTTAGCTCTCAACATATCAGACCAGGGTATCAAGTTGCTTCCAAGCCCATCACCAATCCAAGCTCTCGTTGTACCTGGAAACAAAAATTGCGTAAGCGTATGCAATTATCTGAGAGAAGCAGGAGGAATCGATGTTTATCCAATAAGAGCCCCAACAGTACCCAAAGGTGAGGAGAGGATACGCGTGATATTACATGCTCACAACTCAGAAGATGAAATATGTCAGCTAGTTAAGTTGATGCTGGAAGCCTGCAATGTAAAAATGTCAAAGTTGTAGCACGCAATATCGGTCAATCATAGATACAACATACTACTTTTTTATTCACAAGTCTAAACAAAGAATTTTTCGCCGTGGCTGCTGTGTCACCTTCTAAGCTTTCTCTCCTTTAATCTACGGAGAATTGCCTTTCTATCAGTACCTGCGAGCTGTGCTGCCAACATCAGTTGCTGTGTATGACGTGACAGTTGATGTTTCAGATCCCGATTGAGAACATTCCCTTATGTCAAATCTCCGATCATAATATCCTCCACGTTTGTATGATCTATTGGCGATGTGATTCTGAGGTCTGTAAGGCTTCGGAGCTCCAAATGTACTTGTCGTTAGCCTGCTACATGTCTCCCATTCATCGTCGTCTTCATCATAATATCCTTCAGCATCTACCTGACGGTTGTAGTATCCACCCTTGGAGCATCGATGATAGCCTGCAATCGCGTTACTTCCGTACAATGATCCAACCTTACTGTATGTCAATGTACTCATAGTTGCTTGGGTGCCATCATCTCGATATGTGCTCATAGTCATCTGCGTCTCGTCGTCGTCATCATCATATGCATTAAATGAAGTGCGGCGGTATCGCGAGCCTCGAACACGCCCAGCATTGTTCCTGGGCGTATACAAACGTTTAGAAGCATAGAGCCCGCCCATAGGTCCTCTATGATAGCAAGCACCCCCTCCATAGATCGAGTTCACCTTGCTGTATGTCAACGTGCTCATAGTTGCCATTGTAACATCATCATCATCTCTGAGAGTAGTTGCGTCATCTTCTGATTCTTCAGAAGGAGAATGATCTGATTCATCAGGACTGGGAGGTCTTCGATTACCGTACCTGGGTTTGGACGACTGCTTAGATTCGCTGCGGGATGAGTCACTCTCAAGGGAATCATGATCTGACGCAATATCTATTTCTTCATAGGTGTCTAGCGTCAAACGAGTTCTAGTTTCACTTTCACAGGGACTGGCAAGCGAAGCATCTTCATATCCCACTTCTTCTCCTTGCGCAGACTCAAAATTTTGAACAAGAACAGTTGGCGAAGGGATATTATCTGGCAAAGGACTGCAAATCATGGTCTGCACAGGAATAATATCAGCACAAGGCTCAAACGACCAGTTTAATCAGGGAGGAAACACCAACACTTACCACCAAATCCAAAATACTTCCTTTCTTTTTCACAGAACTCTTCCCAAACAAATTGCTCACAAACGACGACATGGTACATGCGCCACCTCCTGTTTCTCTCGGAGTCAAAATCTTAGGACCATCATTATAGTCGTTACTCAAATCAACACCAATTCCTGACATTGGAATAGCAGATACCTTTGAATTAGGCTTCACCTTGGTATCACTATGCTTCTGATAGGAATGCGTTATGTTGGCCATTTGTTTGAACTCTGATTCATCGTAGGATCCGTTAGATGCTTTGGTAAAAGACCCGTTGGATACATTGCTAAGAGTACTGTGCTCTTCGGTCGATGTGCTGGAACTTTTGGCAAGAGAAGATTGCTCTTCATTTTCGTTTATTTCAAGTTGGGAGTTGTCTTCAACTTTTCCAGCGAACATCTGCTCGTCCTCAGACTTTGCATCTTCTTCAATCAGCTCAATCAGACGAGAGTTTGTCTCGTTTTCCTCATCGAATGCAGTGTTGACGTCAGCTTCAATGGGAGCACCGATATGCAGAGATGCAAATCCTGTCAAATAGGAAGTCTCTTCTCTCGAGATCTGTTGCGTCACCTGTTCTGTTTCAGAATCACTACTGACCGATGTTTTTACTTCAACATGCTTTTCACTCTCGTCTGGCTCTGCATACTGGCTACGCACGTTGAAAACACTTGGAAAAGTAGATATAGGTCTGAATCTAGTAGGTGAAGCACCACCAGCCGAACTCTCTGTGGCAACTCTTTCAAGCCTATTCCTCAGCTTGGCTTGGAAGTTTGGAGTGTTTGAAAAGCTACCAATATAACTGTAGGCCCTTCCAGGACTTTCAAGGCGAGAACCATGATTGGTAATCTTCTCAGTGGAGGTGCTGGAATTGTCTCCTTCGTCTGAGCTCTTGAGATTGAACTTTCTCAGCATTTGGGTGGGGTTATCGAGAACGTCATTGGAGTGGGAACTGCAGAAACTCGTTGAATTGAGAAAGGCTCCATCGTGTTTTACCCTACAGAGGTATTGCGAGTTTTCTTCTCCGCTGTGGCTGGAGCTCAAGGATGTTGTGTTGGCCAAATCAATAATATCAGTAGATGGCTTGAATATCCCAATCTGATTGTTCACGAAGCTAGGTTTGACCTCTGTGTGGGGTGCCTCTAGTCGATATTTGCCGATAAAATCGGCGAGATTATCATTCGGTTGAGGTTCAGGAGTTAGATGTACTTTTAGTTCAGTTGCCATGCCGTACTTGTGCATTATTTCCATTGTAACTGGATCAAATGCACCACGTGAAGGATCATTAGCCCTCTCTGGGGAGGATCCGGCTGGATTGAAGGCCATTGTTGCTTTGATGATGATGATGATGTTTCCTCAAATCATTCCTCAAAAAGTAGCAGTGCACCCCTCGAACTCAACCCATCAAAAGCGAGGGGAGATGGTGGTGACGTGAAGACAATTTCGGCGGCGAAATGGGAAAAAACGGTATCCACATATGTACAGTAAAGAAAACTAAGAGGTATCTTTTAGCAAAAGAGTTCAACTCAATGTGCCATTCTTCTCACGTTTTGCCTCCGAAGTCACGAGAAGCTTTCACGGCAACGTTTCACATCCACGCATCGTCTTCACAATATTTTGATAGAGTCGAACCAGTCTGTATCATCCTGCTACACGAATTGTTCTCCTTTGCCGAACACACACAATGTACTGATTAAAATTGTCTAAGCACCACCAAACCGAAAGCATGGCAGACGGACAATCCACAAGTGAGACTGCAATGCTCATGGACGCCATCCAAAGTTTGCAAGCGTTGCATCAAAAGTCTCGTGTTCAGAACTACGCGTTTGACAATTACGCCTCAGATAGCCTCAGTGAGGCGTCTAGTGCTACACCTAATACTTTTAACGGTTCCAGTGAGCATAGACGAAAGATTCGTGAGTTGACAATTGCTTTGGAGGCGCAGGCCATGGATGAGACGCGACGCTTTGCTATGCATTCACCGATGACTAACGGGGAGATCAAGACGCCGAGAATTTCTCCTGTTCCTCGGTCTGCCGGCCAACTGTCTAGGCTGACGAAATCCTACTTGAAAAGTGCAGCTGCTGCCCGGCTGGACAACACAGACAATCCTAAGTTGCATCAACGACATTCTGCCGAAACGGCACCGATGACCGACGTGCATGAGAATGAAGAAGCTGCCGAGACGGATGAAGAAGAATACATCGGAGAGATTTGCATGGGCTCAGAGAAATCACCTGACTTGGATGCGCAGAGGAAGCAACTGGAAAGCCTAACTCTTGCACTGGATGCGCAATGGAATGCTGCAATGCAAACACAAGCGTATTACAAGGCCAACCCAAAGGCAGCCAGATCTGCGCATTCAAAACTTGCAGAAGTTATGGAATCAACCAAGGAAGCAGATGTATGTCCAGCCGAGACTCTATCCACCGAGCTTGATACCACCGTTGCTAGCTCCTCTAAGCGTGACATGGTATCAGCCTCCACCTCAGGAAGCGAAGGCGGGCAAAATGGCATCATTGTCCTTGATAATAAGGAGGACTTTGAAGACGGAGAGACTTCATTTGAGCATCCTCTATCACCTAACGCATTCTTTGTAAAGTACGGAGTGGAAGAATCTCAGCACGCGAAAAAGAAATGCTTTGATAGCAAAGAAGTGCATCCTGTGGAGCAGCCATCGAAGAAGAAGTCGGAGAATAGGAAGAGTAAGGAAGCGACAAATGACGCCCGTCTTGATAGCAAAAAGGGGCAATATGATGCTTTGGTTAGTAAGCCGAGCGGAACTCTAGAGATGCTCGTAAGTACAATGTTGTTTTAATCAAGTAATACTCATCCTTACTCACATCTAATGCTGTCATTTGCAGAAAAAGATCATGGTTTGGGATGTGTCTTCGGAAGAAGAAGAGGAGGATGAGAGTGTTCATCAAGGTCGTCTTTACAATGACACATTTGAAGACGAACTCAGCAGCAAATATTCCACATCATTCGAAAGCGCCAACGCTGCTGCCATCAAGAGAGGAAGCAGAAAGAGTGGGCAGCTCACGAAGAAGCAACAGTACGTTGGAAAGAGTTCGTCAGGAGAGAGTGAGGGCAGCATATCCTACCAATCATCTTACACCCGCAGTACTGCTGGAGGACAAACCGACGCAAGTCTATCTTGTCAAACCTCCTACACCGATGGTAGAACGGATGGAAGCTCATCTGATAACGAATCTCAATCTTTCTACACCACTGATGGCTCTTATGATTCCATTAGTCCATCGTCCACTAGATCATCCTTGATTGGTAGAAAAGAACTGCCTCTGATGTAGGTCATTGTTCTTTGTGTATTTGTACATGAACAGAAACCGGCTATTTGAAGATTAGAGAAGTGAAGTGATGTTAACCTCACCATTTGTATATACTGGATTTGTTAAAGTTTTTTCATGCCAGATAACTTAATGGCGATACTCTGATTGTAACAATGGTACAATAATGCTGTGCTTCTTACTTACTATTTACAAGTATCTATCTATGTGACCATTTATAACATCCCTTAAATGCTCCAATTCTGCAACATCAAATCCCTGTCCAAACTTGGCAACAATTCTTTCGGGGGTGAACAATCTTAATTCATATATTGGTACATTATTGACAACCATTCCGACGTCAATAGAAGCACCGCGCAAAGATTCTGTAGGCCCTTCATTGGTCTTTGAACGCTTCAAGAATTGTGATTCCAGTGTCCATAGATACTTTCCAATAGTGAGTTTGGAAGACTTGAAAGGATCATACAAAGCAGTCTAATGCAAGTCAAAGGGACATTTGGCATTCATACATTAGAATGTACAGTCAAAGTAAACATGAAAGGTCAAGATTCACCTTGGCAACTGCCGCACCAGCAATCCAAAATGGAGTAATGAACAAAAGAGGAGCCACGCCCGCACTTAACATTGACAAAGTTGCAGGAGTTATAGCACCAAACCACACAGCAGCAAACACACCAGCTGCAACAGAGCTGCTAGTAATTCCAGTCGCTGGAAATTCTATCTCTAGAGTGTTTGCATCTGTATATGATATAATCGATTTAAAGTCGATTGGTTTGATTTTACGAGATTCATCTCTTGCAATCATCATTTCGCGCCTCTGCTTTGCCTGTTGTTGTATTGCCATCTGCTGTTCTTCTGCTGCAATGATCTGTTTCATTTCTTTGCCTCCAATCCATTGATCTTTGGTGCGTCGTTTTAGTTCATAATCAAAAGATTGTAATTGTGCATCGTTATTGGAATTGTTCTCTGATGCAAACGATGGAAAGTGATACCTGCTTCGTTGAGAATCGATACGTGAATTTGCAGACTGTATGAATGCACTTTCTGTGTACCGTCGGCTCTGACGACCCCATTCCTGATTGAAGCCCGCGATTGAGCACGAAGTCAAAACAGTAATAGTGAGGATGATTAGTCGGTCTCGATGTCGCATCATAATGTGGTTCTCTAGCAGACTTTGGCGGAATGGCGGGAAAATCACTCTTTACATAGGAATAAGTACGATCTTTTCCATCACCACACTCACCACCTCCCCCCTCACACGTCAACCCGTCAGCACAGGAGCAGTCCATAGCAGTGGAAGGACAAGGCACTATCGTCAACCGATCGTCAGCACAGAAGCAGTTCTTATAGTAGTGTGAAGGACAAGGCAAAGTATTATCAGCAAACACTCATAAAACGAAGCATCATGCTCACATCAATCTCAAGGCAAGCAATCAAAAAGGTTGCCTTTCAATCATCCACCAGGTTTGGTGCAACTGCAACCCGATCGCTCTCCACCACAGGCTTCCCACCTCCTCGTCTCTTTGACTACGAGACAGTTACCAAGAACTTGTCTGTGGCTGATGCCATTTCTTCGGTAGAGGCAGCCTTCTCTGCCCTGGCCAAAGGCAAAGTCGACGTGCCGATGCCTATGCATATCGGTATCGAAGAGTCTTCAGTGGCCGGACCGGGTGATTGTCACATCAAGGGCGGTTATATTTCATCTACTGAGACATTTACTGTTAAATTGGCTTGCGTTAGTTTTTACAAGAATGTGGAGAAGGGGCTGCCACCTGGAAGTGGAATTTTCATTGTTGTGAATGCTGTGACAGGTGCTCCAATGGGAGTGTTTCAAGAAAAGTAAGTTGAAGCTCAAGCATTCGTTTCTCGCTGCGAATTGACTCACTACGATCTTATGATTCCAATAATATTTGCATCAGTCGTTTTATGACAGACTTACGAACAGGTGCTGCTGGTGCAGTTGCCATGAAGTACTGCACCTCTCCAAACCAAAACGTTGTGGGCTTCATCGGCTGTGGAGCCATTGCAAAGAATATGGCTCGTGCTGCCGCAGAAGTGCGTCCTTACAAAGGTGTTTGTTTCGCACACGATGGCGCTGAGGACTTTGCCAAACAAATGTCTGCTGAGTTGGGATTGGAGTTTGAAGTGGTTGATAGTGCAAAAGAATTGTGTGGAAAATCTGATGTGATTTACACACAAACCCCAGGTGGATCAACAGTTTTGGAGAAAGATTGGTTGAACCCCAATGGAGTAACCATTATTGCATCGGGAAGTGATCAGCCTACTAAGAATGAGATTCCTGCTGATGTATTGGCAGCTTCCAAATACATCAGTGATTTGACAAAACAAACTTCCAAAGTCGGAGAGTTGAGAACTGCTTTGGCGGCCGGTGTCATGACTGAAGCAGATGTACATGCTGAGCTTGGAGAGGTAGTCAATGGAACTAAGTCTGGGAGAGAGGAGAATGAAATCATTGTTGTTGATTTAACTGGCACAGGTGCTCAGGATGCTGCCATCGGAGAGGTTGCTTGGAATAAACTCAGTCAACTTTGAGACAAATGACCAGCGGTGAAAGCTCAGTTAGCTTAAGAACAAACAATGATGCTAGTAACGACTTATGATGCCAGAGCAAAGCTGACAGATCAAACTCTTTTCTGTGCATTCTATTAGGAATTAACGGATAGTAAGCCTTATATCATATCCAGTACAACCAAGACGACATCCGACAGAGTTTATGACATGGTTGCTTCCAAAGCAAACACTAAAATTATCCCTTCCTGTCAAGATCCTATGAAAATTACTCAGTCATTGAAATAGTTACGAGCCAACGCAGCAATAGGTGCTTCGTCATCATCAAAGACAAGATCACGGTCGTTTCCTTTTGAATATTCTGCAGTATGCAGCCCCACGAAGTTAACTTGAGAGTCTTCATCAAAGTTGATTTCAACTGGAGTCAAAAGAGTATCATCTCCGTCCATAGTCTCGTCATTGAATTCTTCATCTTCAGCATCGTCTTCATGACTTTGCTCTCCATCCAAACGGCATTTGATCGGACTGAAGAATGCAATCTCACCGCTTTCAGCGTCTTGTTCATCTTGAGTATGATTCATTGGAGAATACTTGTCACGCTCAGACGGTTTCATAGAAAGACGATCTAGCTGATAATCGTAAATATCCCCCAATAAGCCCTTCTGCTCCTTTTTCGTCTTGGCACTAGTAGCTCTGCTGCTAAGTGGACGAATTACAGTTTTATCGTTTGGAGTTGTACAAGTGAATAACATCCATCCATCAGAGATGTTGAATAGATTCATACGCCGTTTCTTCTGATCACGATGGGTTGTACCATCTAAAGAGTGTTTGCCACCTGAAGTCAGAGTGTTTGGATTCATCGAGGCATTTTCCTTGGAATTGGATGTAACAACTTTCGCACCTAATTTACCAATGAAATCACCTGGCTGTGGAAAAGCTGCAGGCGATTTTACTGTCTCCGCGTGACGAAGATGGGTAGAGGATAGTTTTTGGGTGACCCCTTCTACTGTATTGACCGCTTCAACCGGATGCTCTGCTTTATTAGTTGTTCGAGCGCTATCGTGAATAGTGGTGCGTTTGGACGTGGGTTTGTATTGTAGAGGGCTGAATAGTATTTTCGATGCTGGACTGGGATGGTACGTAGAATCAAAACTCAATGACGAGACGCGAGAGAGAATCTGCTGTCGTTGGGCCGATGCAGCGCCGGCGTATAGGCTCATAGTTATCCGAAAGTGTGGTAGGCAGGAGTTAATGAGTTGCTCAATAAGCTCGTTCGGCCATGGACTTTTTCACGGCACTTTCCCGCCCGTTTTTTTAACACTACGTTCTCACCGCCAAATTTTCCACGCGAGAAATCAACGCGATGCCACCATGGCGACACCCACTCATATCTCCGCCGATACTGCTCCAAATCACTCCATTCAACTTGCAACCCTGTTCTAAATTGCATAGGCTAAGCAGAGGCGATAGTCGTTCGGGCACCTAGATCACATTCACGGCACTCCCACTCACAAGCATTATGATAATTGCGATGATCGATGGCACGGCATTCTTGCCCTCAGACATCATACATCTGACACTACTCTCCTCAACGGTGTTCATATTGCTACACTAGTCTTCCGATGTTTGTATTAGAGCGTCCCGTAGGGTTAGTCAAAGGCTCCCACTTTCATAGATGATGCTAGTCTACTGTGTCGATAGCCACATGCACCCATCCCAACTGACAAAAGAACTTGAATGCAAGAATAATGTCAAAAGCATTCTAGTTGAAAGCGACGTTTCATTGCAAAACACAGGAGGTAGGTTTCTGCTGGTGCTGCTAAGCTTGTCTGGTTTGTATGCTATTCTTTCTGATTCTAACTGACATCATTTCTTCTTCAATAGAAGCCATTGCAACATTTTATCTTGGGACAATAAAGTTCCAGTCGAGAGCACTCGTCATATCAGGTACGACTCCGAATGTTACATTGGCTCTATTGCTGTAGCCGTCAGTTGTTTTCGTAAGTGTAGCGACTTTTCATCTTTCGTATATAAAGTATCGCATTCTGTGCTCGCGTTGTTTTTGATTAGTATATGGGTTCACGAAGCCAATAAATGGGTTCACGAAGCCAATAAAACTAATGAAACAAGATGTTGCACAACTTAGAGGCAAGTCGCACGGTATCAGCGTGACTTTGCATTTCTATAAGATTGGTTTCAGTTGGTATAGTGGAATAGGAGGAGGTTGATTGTTTGCGCCGTGACGAAAAGTAGTTAATTCCGTTAACTTTGTTTCCGATAAGCATCTTGTTCCTCTCTGCTCAATCCTCATTTCAACATGAAAAAGATTCGTCTCCTTTTGTCTCCTCAAGTAATGTTCGTTCTAATATGAATATTATGCATGCCACTGTCTCGTTGATCTTTCCTGAAAAGAAAGCAACTCCTGCGGCGACTGCAGAAGCAAGAAAAGCCGAAACCCTAAAGCCGACGCAGGCATGAAATCCATTACTATAGAATCAGGTACTTTTGTGGAGCAAGAGGAGCAATTCTATCACTGCGTGGGCTGATTCTTCCAAAAAAGCTCTAGCAGTGTTGTGTGGAGGTGAGTTTTCTTGTTAAGTGATCAAATTATGTTCATTGTTGAGTATTTTGACCTCGGATGCAGCGGTTTTTTAGTCCATTCATGCAGCCACTGCCACTGTCGATTGATTGTTATGTGTCTTGTTTTAATAATGTTGGTCCGTGGGGTGCTGATTTATGCATGATTGATGAGATCAGCTAATAATTGTGTTGATGTTTTTCTAATACAACTTAGGTCTTTGGTTGAATAGAGCGTGTTGATGGTAGTGCTACAAAGTACACTTTGCAGTTGACGCCGATGACGTCAGCAAAGATCCACGGGTACGTGTTAGCTCGTAGAAAGGATGCACATGAAAACCAATCTAAATTGGCGATCACGCCCATCACTCTTGTCGCCGGAATCTATCGATGGCAACAAATAGGCAGCCCATAATTCTAGTCAACCTAGTTATTGACATCAATGAATTCACACTGCTTAGCAGTTGACTACGAATTTATCTAAGTAGAATCAATCATCATCATGACCACCCAAGAAGACTACGAGGAGAAACTGGCCAAAATCGAGGTGCAGCGCATCGGCGAACCTACGATAAAGAGTTTCGAAGCCCTCCGTAAAGATCTACAAACCATCGCCCGAAAGTTAAAGACTACATTGTTTCCTGAAGGCGCAAAGTTTGGGTTCATGGTGCTGATTTGTGAAGAAGAAGAGTATGGCAACTACACCGAATCGGATTATGTTTACACCGACCCGGTACCGCCGGAAGAATATGCAGTCGCCATCAACGATTCAATGACTGAATTGCAACGCCGAGCAAAAGAAGAAGATCTCCGTTGCTACAGCATCAAATATAACAAGTATCTGGCCACTCTGGGAGCACTACGCGCAGCCATCGTTGAAGACGTCGATTCAGAATACATCGAGGAGCTAAAACATCCGGTCGTCGAATATGATTTGTGTCAACCCTACAAGATGCTCAACCACATCAAAAAGCACATCCTTGTAGAGAGAGTGGTTTCATGGAGGCCCACTTCTTCATTCAATGCAGGACCCCAAGTAACCAAAAGCCACAAATGCAAGATATAGTCGACCATTTGGTGGAACAAATCTACAATGTTGACCCATTCGACACCAAGACAATGACTGATTGGGAGACACGACCCACCATCAACAAGACATGGGAGAGATGTGTGCAGTACTTCCTCCGTATGAAGCAGACAAGCTCAAAGTCCACAAGAAAGCCACCGAAAAGCAAGCCGGCTATGCAGCTAATGTGCAGGAAGTGTCCTAAGCCACTTGGACCAGTCGGACGACGATAATGTAGAATTAAAAATAAAGACGAAAGT
>JALLPI010000739.1:0-15284 GCA_036939935.1 Cyclotella atomus | reverse complement strand
AAGAGGAAGGTGAATGCCACGATGAGAATGACGTGATCGGAGCATCTTTATCTACAGACTCGAGAGGTTCAGATGATGGACAGAGAAATCGCATAGACTCCACAGAATCCTATGATGATGAGTTTGACCCGCAATTTTCCATCGATGACGAAGATGATGATGACGAGTTGGAAATGGCGCCAACGTCTGTAAACGCAGCAACAGAATCACTTCGTATTACCAATTCAACACACTCCTCACGCAGCTCGCTTGGATCATGTTCGGAACGAGACGCAGATGGCAGTTGGGCTCGAATAGAACAGTACATCAATGAACACGAAGCAGATAGCAATGGTCAACCGATAGATAAGGATTTGACTACAAAAGAGATTGTGTAAAGATAACTGAAACCGCACGTTTACTTTAATCTCGCAACTACGCAAAACTACGTCTATTTATACGGATGTGTTTCACTCAGCACAGTCCTAGCGATGGCCTTTAATTTGGACATTAATACAAGCCCTCAAAGGTCATGCAATGTCATAATCAATGGCAAGATGAGAATCGGAGTTAGTATCCCGTAACCAACCAGATCCAACCGACGGGAGCCAAAATTACAGGATACCAGAACGAGGTCTGTTGTCGATATTGAGGAGACTGAACACATATCTATAAGTTGTAGTTATTTGTTGGTTTCGTTCAACCTCTTCTTCAGCTCTTCGACCTCTTTTAATGCATCCANCTATAAGTTGTAGTTATTTGTTGGTTTCGTTCAACCTCTTCTTCAGCTCTTCGACCTCTTTTAATGCATCCATCGCCTTTTTCTTCCAGTCATCGACTTCCCGAGATACCAAAGTATGGAGGATCAATGGTTGTTCCTGTCCACTCTGCACACTGTGGTTGAATGGATAGTGTAGAAGTCCGCGAGGAACACAAGGTATAGCTGCCTTAGCTCCATACATACACAACCTATCAGTCCACAATGTAACATTTCGTAGAAGTGAAGGCAGAGGCATTAAAAGTACACCTGCGTCATCCGAAGCCGCTCTATTGAACGCAGAATTAACTAGTTCAGGAATGGAGTCAAGGTATTCCCATAGACAATACGTTCTTTGTCGAGTACCCGCAACCACCTCCCTCTCTCGTTCAGAATCACAAAGGAGTGTCCCAAAACGGCAAGAATAGACGTGTTCAGATAGCAGCAAGAGATACCGAGAGTTGAATTCGAAAAACTCAGGGTACTGGTTTACGAGTTGAAATACTGCGTCAAGGAACTGCAGAAAAATAGGTGCAAGTTGACCCTCATCTCCGCCTTGCTCATTTTTGCCTTCACCGTGACCACACCGCGTGTGCAATGGATGGCCAAATGACATGAAGTCTTTTTCAACTAGAGTGCTGAATCCTTTAATGGTCCGATAATGAGGATCAAGCAACAACTGAGCCAAAGAGGCCACCTGAGAAGTACGATCCCAGCCGTGGCTGCAATGAAGCAATATCGGGAGGCGGTTGTAATGTACATGAAACGCAGTCTGCCAAGATGCTGATAAAATGAGCCGAGTCATTGCTGTCCAATTGGTATTCTCCACAAGTTGCATCCATTGAATATCGCTGGCATTAGGAGATATGCAAAGAGCATTGACTTTTTGATAAGCATCGCGCACTGCATGAATATTTCCAATTCCATAGAAGTTGATTGCAGTGCCACGATAGTAATTTGTGTTCTCATATCCATATCCTTGTGTTCTATTGGCCATGGCAGCACTCTTGGGTCGCATATCCTGATTATTTGCATAAGATGTGTGAGTGGTGACTCACCACTGTTGGATAATGAACGCATCTACATCTAACTCACCATAATTTTCAACATACAAGAGGAGTTGGCACCTTCCAGAATCAAGTCAGACTCGTTGTTCCTGCCACAAAGCATTCTGAGAAACTCATTCGGTGGCTTGCCTCCTCCACCGCCCACACCTCCATCAACACGAGCATCTGCGGCAAGATTGGCTCGTTTCGCTTCTTCGCCAATGGCATACAAATATCTTTCATCTTCAATACTACGATTGCCCTGCAGTCCAACTTTAGGCTGTGAAGATCTCCAAATACTTCCACCATGAGTAGCACTTCCCCACGTAAGGGCAGGAAATCTATTTTCGGAACGAAATGCAGCACACCGACGTAGCAGGCTGATTCCACTTTCTTGCATGGTGGCATTGATTGGATCGTCGCCGACAACACTGCGAGGTCCAACTAGCACGGATGGATACGAGGAACACAAGCCGTAATTGGAATTAGCAGTGATGAGTGCCCACGGAGATGATGTTTCGTTCGACCCTTCTCCACGAGAACAAAGGATGCCTTGCCGTTGAAATTCTTCCATTGCAACAAATCTACGTGGAGTGGGAGGAACCACCGGTGCAGTAGTTTGAGCTCCCTCACCTTGCTGCTGCTGTTGGCCACCAGCCATCACTTCCGCTCTACGACTCTCAAACGCAAACAAATAGCCCAAGTTCCTTCTTCCAGGGAAAGCGTATGTATTCAAAGCCTCGTGTGCACGCATCGCATCCGAATACGAGTTTGTAGAGAACTTGATCCACCTACCACCGTCTTTTCCATGTAGAATGATTCCCAATGGGCCAGATGGTGCACTCATAGCATTCATATTGCTGGAGCTTGCATTGGATGGTCCATTTGTTAACATGTTGGAGTTTGTGTTGATCGAACCAAGCAATGGCTTCATCTGCGAACCCAATTGTGACATGGCAGACGATGCAGATGACACAGCCGACGAGGAAGGGAGGATACCTTGGTAGTTTGAGTAAGACGACGAAGTTGTTGATGTGACACCCACTATAGATGATTGCGAAGATGCCATAATCTTCTCAACGCGCTCAATCGATGCCAGTGGAATTTCAAAGACGTGATGGTATTGCTTTTGGTGTTGCTTGTTTTCGGCGTGAGCTACTTGGAATTGAATCGAGACATTTTGAGAAGTCACCCAACTGTCAATGATTTCCTTATCGCCACTACTTCTTTTGTTCGTATTGTTGCTTTCTTCATCCGTTGTTTCATTGAACAAAACCTTTCCATCGGAAACGGTAGCGCGATAACTAAACACCAGAACTCGATAGAACGTCATGACACAACACCAAACCGTAGCCACTCCGTTCTCATCACCCTCTTCAAAATCATTTTCGTCATACAAACCCAAAACATTCTTTAGTGTTGAGCTCATCACGTTGGGACTTCCTACCATGAGCATTGGGAATCTTGAGTCTTTGACATCGCGTAGTGAATTCAGAAACATGATGACTCGTTCTCCTGGAAGGAGATTCCCAACCGCCGAGGATATCAGCTGTGTTTTTGTGGCAGTGTCTAGGTTAGTGGTTAGCTTGTCGAGGAACGTGTTTGGTGGTGGTTGTGGTGGCTCTGAAGTAATGTGTGCTGTTTTGGTCGATGAATTAGTCGTTGGGACAAAAGGTGCAGAGAGTGAAGCTTGACTGGATGGCGAGACCATGCTGGACAGACCGTTGTTTGCAGCGGCTGGATTGGAAGCTTGATACTGTTGATGAAGCAAACGTTGCCTTTCTTGATAGGACATGTTGGATGTTGCATTATTAACTGGCACAGGCGCTGGTTGAGCTGATAAAGATCCTGATGATATGTTACCTATGGACGAACGTGGAGAAGAATGCGCATTGCCAAGAACTTGAGCCTCTGCAGTTTCTACAGCCGATATAATGGATGCTGTTGCTTGGGAAGCGAAAGTTACAAAGTTGGAGGAGAAGTTTGACCAGGTGGCTGTTGATGATTGAGCAGTAGCTAGTACCAAGAAAAGTTTCAAAGTTTTAATGTGAGAGTGCGTTGTCAAAAGTAAATTAGGCTGAAATACAATGTTTTGTTTGGAAGATACATCTCACCTCCTGCATTTGATAAAGGCGCAGCAGCAACAGCACCCCCACTCAACATTTGGCTTCCAGCAAGATTTAAGTCTGTCAACGCATTCACTGTTCCAGTAGGATTCACTTGAGAAAGAGGATCTACACTACCCCCCACACCTGTCATTTGCAACGGATGCTCAAGCGTCGTCCCCACACTTTTAGTATTGTTAGTATCTGAATTGGTCCCCCCAGATTGTGCTACATCACCACTAGGAGCTTGAACTGCACCATATCCCTTTGTTTTCTTGCCAGATTCAGAACTTTCATTAAGCGAATCGTCCAAATCCAAGTCTTGAAGATTTTCATCATCATCTGAATCGATTGCAAAATCTTCAAAGGATTCTCCATTGGTGACGGCGTCTAGCATAGACATTGCCTCTGCTAGTGGATCAGCCATATTTGCTTCTACGAAACGTGTTCACTTGTTGTGTGTGTTGGTTTCTTCTTTTCTGGCACCTACATATAATCTACGGAGTGAACGATAAGAAGTGTCCAAGTTAATATCGCATACGTCAAAGTAGGCTATTCAGCATATAGAATAAGACAGAATTACACGTGCACAGGGCAGATAACCAACACGCCAAAAGCGAAAACGAGATGTGCACAAACAGACTCATTTTCGAAGGCTAGAGGCTAGATGATCGAGCTCTCACCAAAGATCTATCTTATGACAAGTTCAATGTCTACCAGACGAGGTTACTTGCGGGCTACAGTGCCTTCCTCTTGGCCATCCAAGCGACGGCGTTTAGAAAGAGCGAAAGGGAGTTGAATGAAGAATGAAAGCACACGCGAGAAGATTGAAGATTGAAGATTGGAGATTGGAGATTAGGGGCGCATATCCACCCTTTACGGCACGAGAGAAAGCGGGGACTTGCCCCAACCCCAACGCCCCACATTTTAGCATATCGCCTTCCTTCGCCTTCTTCTTCTCCCTTCGTTGACGTTTGATCAATAAACGAAACCATGACCGAGACAGCAGCCGCCACCTCCGCAGCCCCAAGCACCACCAATCCACCTCCTACATCGGCTGTCGAGGCTATCGAAGAAGATGATGAATTTGAAGAGTTTGAACCGTGTCAGTGGGATAAGAGCGAGGAGGACGCGGAGGACAGTCAGCAATGGAAGGTGCGTTATTTGTTATTTTATTTGGGATGGATGTATGGCTTTTTGTTGAATGCAGACATCGCATGTATGTAGTAAACAGTGTCTTTTGATATGCTGGTCTATTACATTAAAGGACTGCGTTGCGTACCTGCATTTCTCATCAAGTTTATAGATTCAATCAGCTGTTCAATAATAAAAAGGAAAGACTAACTTCCACTTTCTCAATTGTAGGACAACTGGGACGATGATGATATTGATGATGATTTCACAAAGCAATTGAGAGCAGAATTGGAGAAGAACTAAGTCCGTAGGTGTCTATATATTGAGTATATCGAGTTCAGGTATCAGGTACAATTGAGGGAATTACAGCCATCAGTTACAAATGCTTACAGAGTTGAATAGAATGAGAATTATTGGGAAAATGAATTGGAATATGCCTTGGGAGGTTTCATTCTTATCCTTGGTTTCTAGGATAGCACGTCCATTAATTCTGTAAGAAATGCACAAGAATTATTTCTGATATATGCTATTCTGAATGTTCTCTCACGAAATGAGATCTCTTGCAGCCAGCAGCACCAAATAATAATACTCGAAAAGGATTTCTTGTTACTACACGCAGCGTTTGACATGATAAATACATTTATTATTTCTCGATATCGTACTAGATGAATGAAACAAATTGCCCCACACCAATCACAACACTATCAACTTCTTGTATCTTTCAACTTGCCCTCCCTCAAGGCCTGACTTGCCTTCTTCCTAACATCATTCCCATCACATTCCAGCCACTTGCCTGGATTCTCCGCATCGCGCTTAAGAAACCTCCCGCCCTTTTCTTTCACGTAGTCAACCAACATATTGGATATCGTGTACTTCTCCGACTTGGAAGAGGATTCATACCAAGATCGTAGCTTGAGAGCCTCGGAACGGAAGGAGATGTTGCCAGGGTGGGAGTTGGCCTTGCCTCCTCGACCGCAGATTACGTCGTGGGGAGTAAGTGTGGTGGTGGATAATGTAGAAGAGTTGCTCGATGTAGAAGAGGGTGATGATGGGACATCATGTTGTGAAACTGGTGAATACCTCGGTGAAGAAACCACCGTGTTCAGCGGAGGTAAACTTGGTATTTCATTGTGTTGAGCATCATCTATTCCACCAAAGATATTGTGAAAATTGATCTTGTCAATTCGTTCTTTCTTGTTCTTAAAGTCCTTGATCCATTCCTTGCTGTCAACTCTTCTCAGGGTTGGAGCTTCTTGAATATTAGAGGGGATTTGATTGGCCGAAGGAGAGTGTTTGCCATATAACCTTGGAAAGGCCGAGGGTACACTTGGATAAATTGGCTCCTCTACCAATTCAGGCTGAGGGCTACTGCAGTTACCCACAGAAGCTTGAGAACTAGAAGGTACACAATCTGGTGCACTTGTCATTCTGCGCCTCACGCGATAATCGCATTGAGCTCTGTTACTTCCTACACCCAATATGGGAGGTTTCATACTAGAAGCCTTGATACTGAGTGGTCTTAAATCTAATGTTTCTTGCATGCGTGCAATCATCGGCATTACCAACCATGATGTCTTTCCATATAAATAAAGAGCCATGGCTTCTGTCTGGAGCTTCACGCTTTCAATCGCCCATTGTGAGGTAGTCTGTTCGTTGTCTTTGGTAAAGGCCGAGGAGGAGGCGAGTGCCTTGCATACACCGCAATTTTGGAGAGGTGAAAAGGGGACTTGGCCGCAAAGGCGTGATAGGAATAGTAGAGGATTCATTTTGTTTGCACTTGAGATATGGTTGGCAGGAGCTTTGCTGTCAACGGGCGATGATGGAGGTCTTCTACGCGGATGTGCTGGCCGAAATCATGGTGCCTGTTGCGATATTCAGGCAGCAGTCAGCAGTCGTGGACTGAACATGGAGAGGGTGTTGGCGGTCCGAGTGAGGACCGGTGGAGGTGGCAAGAAAGAAGAGAACTAAATTTTAACCGATTGCGGAACTGTTCATAGCGGTGGCTGACAATTCTCGATGCTTTGAGCCTTGGACACTGTTCCAATCCGATTTCAACAGGAACGAGACTTGATACTTTGTTGAGTAATTTCCCGTAATTTTCGACGCTACCTGAATCCGCGATCCAACTTTTCATCAAGCTGGTTTTGAACAGCTGTAGTAAGCACCCAGTGTTATTTATTTGCAGCTAGCATCTGAACGCCGTAACACTGTGGTTGATTATCGGAGATGACCGTGTCTCTTTTACATAGTTGAAGTTGTTATTCTATGCATTAGCACAAAATCTAAAGCCATCATCAGAGGAAAAGAGTTGTATGATGGCAGATAAATCAAACACCCAACCTCAGGATGGTCACGGCATCAAAACAATTAAACTCTACACGCACATCGACCGAATCAAAGCCGAATTAATCTCGCGTAATATGACACCACCCATAGATCCAATTGCATTATCTGAAATAGATTCGATGCACTACCTTGGCAACGATGCAGTTCAAGCGGCTGTAGATGCTATGAAATTTGATCCAAGTTGCCATGTATTAGATGTTGGAAGCGGTTTCGGTGGTCCTGCTCGTATTCTCGCAACGTTGTCGAAATGCCATGTGACGGCTCTGGAATTACAACAAGATATACACGAGTTGGGTGAAGATTTGACAAAAAGATGCAATTTGGATGACTTGGTACAGCACGTGAATGGAGACATTTTAGACAATGACACTGTCGAGCGATTGGGGTATGGGTTTGATGGAATTGTCAGTTTCCTAGTATGTTTACATATACCTAGCAAAAAGCCGCTTCTGGATGTTTGTGCAAAGGTATTGAAGCCGAATGGTTATGTGTTCATAGAGGATTTCTATTGCATTGCACCATTTACAGAGCTGGAGACAAAATCACTTTCACGAGATGTCTTTTGCAGCGATTTGCCTTCCAAACAGGAATATATTCAACAACTTGAATTGTCTGGGTTCTGCAATATAAACTTTGTTGAGTTGACCACAGAATGGACACAGTATGTCACCAACAGGTTAGAGCAATTTATAGAAAACAAGGAAAGGTACACTGCAGTTCATGGAGAGAATGCCTACTCTGGATTGTTGGAATTTTACACCGTTGTTGCCACTTTGTTTAATGGAGGCAACCTTGGCGGAGTGAGGATCATTGCTCAAACGAAGTAAGTGTAATAGCTCAGACTGTTGCCTGACAGTTACAACAGCTTGCAGCAGCTAAAAACAAAGCAATGCTGTTCTAAAGGTATCACTAGCTAATCTTTCTTCCAGTAATGAACAATAACCGATCCTCGAAATGAATAATACCATCTTCATCAGGTGGTCTCTCTTTCGCCAACAGCTCACATCCGCTCTCCAACTCATCATCACTAAAGTCAGCAAAGGTACTCCAAAACCTATTCTTCACCATTCTCTTCCATCTATCCAGTGGTATTGAACTGCCATACTTCTCCACTGTGTACTTGATATCAACAAATCCTGCACTTTCCAGCTCAGAAATAAGTTGTTCCAAACTCGGTTGATTCTCTTTCCATACTTGGCGAGCTGCATCCCACAGTGGATAGTCAATTTCAATCTGTGGGCGTGTTACTATCAATATGGATGGTGTAGTAGAATAATTCTCAAAGGATTGGAGTTCATTGTAAATTCCTTTCAGAATATCCACACGAAGCTTTTCATCAATGTGATGAATCGTTTCCTTAATTAGGATTTGATGAAATGGTTGCTTCCTCCAAGCATCTCTGTGTGAAGATAAAAAGATTTCAGCAGGTGCTTTAACAAATGCCACTTTGTCTGATTTATCATTGTTTGCTTCTTCCAAGAATGGTTCGATAACTGTTACACGCAGGTTGTTGTTTTCAACCAGAGCACGTGCAAAATTACCTGTTCCTCCTCCAATATCCAACATATGCCTGGGTTCATTGTCATCGAATGCCATTCGCTGAGTAACTAGGTCGACGAGGTGAGACATGTATGCCCCGGGCTCATAAAAGTAAGCCTCTTCATACGTTTCGGCCGAGTGTGTTTCGTAATGATTTGCTGTGGATGCCATGCTTTCTGCTTTGTGCAGACTAGTCAGAATGCATAAGTTGATGGCGGATGTGTTTGTGCTATCTTCTCTTTCCTCGTGATGGGTATCAGTGTCTCTACAATCTACCATCAGCAGCCATACGGCGGTGATGTTTTTGTGGGTTTGGGGGCTGCAGAACCACCCGGACCCAATCTGAGAAACGGGATCCGGGATGTTGTGCGGATTTAGAAGATACTCATACAAGCAGTTACAGAGGAGGTTCTAATGCATTACTTTTTATGTTGCGTTAATAACAACCCGAACTGCAATGGACAACAAAGCAAACATCCATAATAAGTCTTGACGACCAGCGAACCTATCGGAGATTGAGAGAGAGAGTTTAACTCACCTGTTCGGCGAGACAACTAATCGAATAGCAAAGGAAGTTGTTTGAGTTGTTTGTTGCAGGATAATCAGTAGTAACTGGTTAGTGGTCGAATTTGATTGAAAAGTGAAAATTATGATAACCGAGATTATCCTACAAATGAAAATGTAATACGAAATGTATTTGTCCCATACAAACACCATGCAATTGATGAAAGCACTCAAAGAGCACTAATAAGTACTCGAACGTATCTGAGGTACTCCAAACAAACCTATGGCTAAAACACATCTTCAATGTGACATCAAACTCCCAACCGAGATTTGGACATCGTCCACAATAAGACATTTCAAAGCACTAACGTTTTGGCTTGATAAGTTCAAAACTCATCGATCTAGAAGTTCAAGTGGTATCGGAATTTTAGTTCAAGTCTTCTTCAAACCACGCATCAAAACCCAAGTTAATGCAGTCAACTTCTTTCAAGTCCAGTTCACAAGTAACCTAATTGCGACCTACTTCATCCTAAGCAGGGAAACAACATGTATTGAGAAAACAGATCATGGCAATAACCGTATACACCACCTAACAAGTACACACCTTAAATTCCAAGCCCCAAGACCCATCAGATTTACCTCCAACATCACGCAAGAGTGCGTGTCTGCTCTTGCCAGATTTCCCTCCTCTTTTCTTCCTAGTAGCAACAATGTAGCCATACTGATACACGACTTCTGTCTGCCTCACTTCCAAGCCAAATATATCATCCGGAGGCTCAGATGGCGATACAAACTGCGTTCCACTATTACCTATTACCAATTGTGGTGGATTGCGACAACCGTCATTGCAATTTTCAAAGCTAGTAATAGATCCGAGATNTACCTATTACCAATTGTGGTGGATTGCGACAACCGTCATTGCAATTTTCAAAGCTAGTAATAGATCCGAGATATATGTGTGACCCAAGTAAAAAGTCAAATGAAGGAGGCATTTGACCCCGGTCTGTGAGTGAAGTAGCTTTCACCATGCTTTGGCATACTGATTTTGTCCCACCGTCTCCAGTAAATCATCATCTTTAGTTCCCCATCCATAGTAAGGATAGTCTGGCAAGTACCAATGAAGAAGTAGATGAGAAGATGCTGTGACATTAACATAGACATGTACGCAGAAGACAATTTCAACTGAAGAAGTCAAACACTCACGTGAGCCAAACACGGCCGGTTTATTCTTCCTTTCAAAATAGTGACCAAGAAGATTCAACTGATCAGCAAAAGCTTGCTCATCACCATTTTCACTCGGAGGCGTTGATGTGTCCGCAACCCCTACTTGAAAATCTTCAAACTCTACCACCCAAGGTTGTGCTGCTGCCCCATGCGGCGACTTGGCATATGGATCAAGACACTCAGTATCATTTCCATGATGAAGATACCTGAAATACCCCGTCCCAGCTCTCGCACATGATTCATGATTGCCTCGAATCAGAATAACTGGAGCAGCTTGATTAAGGTATGTGGCAGGTTCAAAATCGTCTGCTAACCATATATCAAAGTTCTCAGGCACATGATCAACACGAGTTGAATAATATGGAGCATCTTTGCATCCAGCAATCTGCTCTTGGTCATCATCTTCGTTTGTAAAGGTTGCACTGTTGCATTGTCAGTTGTGAATGATTGAAGTAAACAACAAATACAAGACCTTCTTACCAAGGGCCCTCGCGGTAAATGCTATCTAATACAAAAATAGTAAGCTGCGAGCTTTTTCAATGAAAAGTCTACTGAACTTCACTTACCACCCATGTGCATATTACATTAGGATTTGTTTCATATACACTCTGAGACACTCTTTTGAAAGGCCATCTGTGGCAAATAGAAAGCGAAACATATAAATTCATCGGTACTATCACAAGATACATTGCAAATCATGTGTACTTACAGACTGGGATTTAAGCATGATTGGTAAAGACCATGTGATGGGCCTTTTCGACAACCTGTGTCTCCAATCACCACATACTTACGCTCCATTTCGGAACAGGAAGGCTGTGCCCTTCGAGCTCAATACTTTGAATGCCATGCTCTGTAGGTAGAGCTACATAACATACCTGCGTTTCGAGGTAGAAAACATATAAGATACAGCACCACCACAGCAGAGACTACTTTGATTCTACTTACAAAGTTTTCGAAGTGTTCGATTGCTTCCACACGCATCATCAGAGGAGTATCATCACCATTTACCATCAAGACACCATGAGGGCATCCAGGATTGTCCATTGCTGTATTATTGTAAATCACTCTAACTTCGGCAGTGAAGAAACAGTCCGGACCAACTTTGGAAGCTTTTGACTTAAAGTAGCCTGCCCCGAGTTGGAATTGTGGATACGATCTGCACATGATGGGTTTTGCATATCGGCGCCGGTGAATTGGACCCAGCTCGCTATGAGTTCACCATCTGCTTGGACGTGAGTGATATGGGTGCTTTTGCAAGCAGAATCGCTGTGCGTAACTTCATGGTTGACGCTGATGTCTCATTGATCTGGACGAATCTGGACGATCTTATCCCGCTCCCGTCTCCCGTACCATTCATCCCGTCTTTCGCCGTTGAGCCCGCATCTCCACCACTCCACCAGTCTCCACCACTCATCACACCATGATGGAAGCCGATGGTGCCGCCCCATCAAGCGGCAATCCAATCAAAAGGACACGTCCTACTCGTAAACGCACCGCTCCGCCACCTCAAGATAAGCTGGTACTGGTGTTCATTTCAGCCTCTACGATATTTGCATGCATTACACTGAGCCCATTTCTATTTGGACGTTTCCCGCAACATGACGAAGGAGGTTTATTCAGCCCACACAATCACACAGGGTTGCATCAATCGAGGCTGCAGGATATTATCCTATCAATGAATGAAGATTTACATGACAGTGGCTCTGGCAGTGAGCTGCCGTTGGCAAGGGGCTCATCTGGCTTGCCCATGTCGGATACACCTTCGTTACAGGGAGCAAGGCATGGGTCAATAACATGCACTTCTAGCACAGACTCGGGTGACTTCAAGTTAGATGAATTAGCCTATTGGAACGAGCCTGGGCCGTATGATACAAAATTCACATCACCATTTGCTCCCAAGGATGCAAAATCCAAAAGATATGTCACGTTTGAACCAGATAGAGGAGGCTGGAACAACATACGAATGAGCATGGAAATTATCTTTGTATTCGCTGCAGCCACCGGAAGAACATTGGTCTTGCCACCTGACGCTCCATTTTATTTACTGACTGAGAACGAGGGAAAGGGCAGTAAACAGCACGGATTTGCTGACTTTATTGATGTCCGCAAGATACAGGGTCTAGATATAATAACCATGACAAAATTTCTGGAAAGAGAAGGCCAGGAGGGAGGGCTGTTGAAACTTCCAACAGGAATACATGGTGAAAAGATTAGAAAGTCCGCCGAGTATTGTTATTACATGGCCAAGGCAGACCGACCATGTGATGAAGTTTTTGAGTTTTTGAAAGATCAAGCTTACGTTCCCGAACTACAGGCCGGGAGAGACTGCCTCATTTTTGATCAAGCGACTAGAATGCGCAAAGCATCTTTGGCGCTTGACAGTGAATTATTTCACAAAATGCCACAAGAGAAGCAGCAGCAAGTTACTCAATTCTGCACCAAACGCAATCCAATTTTCTTTGGAGGAGAGTTGGACAGTGCACCTCTGATTCATTTCCATTCGGGCAACAAATATCATCGGCTGCTTAATCACTTTTACACTTTCATGTACTTTACAGATCCAAAAGTTGACAACCATTTCAAACGATTTGTACGAGACAATCTACATTATGATGATACAATATACTGTGCTGCTGGAAAGATTATACAATTGCTACAAGACGAGGCAGCTAGAGTAGGTAAAGAGACTGGTGGTTCTGGATATTCTGCAATGCATATACGCAGAGGTGATTTTCAGTACAAGAAAACAAAGATATCGGCTGATGAGTGGCTGAATGCTACGATTGGCGTTTTGCATCCAGGAGAAATTGTGTATATTGCTACTGATGAAACTGATCGATCATTCTTTGAGCCATTGAAAGAACATTACAACGTAAAGTTTTTGGATCAGTTTTCTCAAGCTGCTGGATTGGACGATTTGGATCCGAATTATGCAGGTAAGCTAAATCGAGATATGCCATTTGTTCAATCCTATGCTTTCAATGATATCTCTGAATTGTCATTGCCCTTCTATATGAATATCAGGAATGATTGATACAATTATAGCTAGCAGAGGCCGAGTTTTCTTTGGGACTTGGTTCAGTACCTTTTCTGGTTATATTGTAAGTTTGATGCCAGTATGAATGCATATGCCTCATTGTACTGTACTCATCACCTTTGCCTTGCAAAAATTAAGAACCGAATGCGAGGTTATCATGGCTTTCCGGGCAATGCATCTTACTACGGCCAGCCAGAACGGTTATTGAGTATGCACAAATGGGAAGATCCTGACAAGGTGCTGACTGCAAGAGAATGGCCAGTCGGTTGGGTTGGCATAGATGGTGATGTTGCAGTAGATCATTTCATAAAAGGCTAGATACTAATAATAAATTAAGAATAGGATTGCAAAGATATCCCTTTCTCAGCAGCAACA
The DNA here is from genome assembly GCA_036939935.1 of Cyclotella atomus. Taxonomy (NCBI): domain Eukaryota; phylum Bacillariophyta; class Thalassiosirophyceae; order Thalassiosirales; family Thalassiosiraceae; genus Cyclotella; species Cyclotella atomus. The sequence continues at coordinate 1,238 of JALLPI010000739.1, read as the reverse complement.
GATATTATCTAAATGAAAATGTAAATTCTGATCACTTCGCTGCTATTGCTGAATTGAAACCCACTGTCAATAATGAGATGCGAGTTGATGTCGGTTCTCTTCAACCGAAACTCTAACCTCAAACCTCAATCTTTCCATTCCAAAGCTTTGTTCACATGATATGCTAAAGATGCCACACTTAGAACACTAACCAAACCAGCAGGCATAATTTTTCCAGTTTTTACAAATCTATGCCCCATTCCGGCAGCCATCAGTCCACTTGTGCCAGCTGCCAACGAGTGACCTTGATATTGAGAATCCCCTGTAATCATGACGCCGCTTGCAATCAGTAATCCACCGCAGACGACTCCAGCTCCTAGAGAAGCTTTGGAATTCTTGCGGACATATCCTGCCACACCGCCTAGTAGAGTTAGTGCGCCTAGACCAAAGGCCGGGTGAGCTGATCCTGGTGGAGCCATGTATGAAGACGATCTATCTGTCGAGACCGGAAAAGTACCTTTTGCATCATTAGATTTCGACAACTGGGTAGTAGTATAGAGATGATAAATATCTTATTGATATTGAAATGATTGAAGGTAAAGTGCCGAGCCAACGCTTTTTACAACATGATTAGTGATAGGGATGTGGGACCAATGACTGATATGACTCGACACCCGCTTTTATGAGAGGGCTCGATTCTCGGAGGCACAGGGTGATGCAGCGTGAGTGTTTGGCATGTCGCAGCCATTATATTCGGTCTTGGTTATCTTGTTGTTGGAGATCAGAGAGAGACAACAACAACATCTCCACAAATGAAAATGAACCATCGCAGGTCAATCACAAATATTTCTCTGTGCCATACAACCACAGAACCAAGATAGCAAATGGAACCAAGTGCAAAGCTTCGATACATACAAGTACATGATCGTATGCACGAGCTCAACTGCTAACCATACCTTTGATTAAATGAAACTCATGCACCGAAACGAATTCGATACGATAGGAACCAAGAGCTAAACAGGATTGCTAGGTGTTGAACACAGCCGAATATACAATCGTACACACGAGTTCACCATCATTGTTTGAAAGATGACATGTTGCACGTCATCAATAGGCATTGGATTTGCAATGTCAAATCCCTGGCAGAGTTCTGCAAATTCAGGCATTGAGCTCAAAGAACTCTCTGTGAGCCTTGTTGCAACCAGTGAGAGCGAGCCGCGTATATCCATTCGTAAAGGTCAGGTGCGAGTTGCGGGTGG
>JALLPI010000738.1:0-15547 GCA_036939935.1 Cyclotella atomus | reverse complement strand
GACCCAAGACTGACTATCCCTTCACCGGATATTGGGACCATTCTGCAGAATGCAACAAGCCCTGGGCAAATCCACCTGAGTACTGCGAAGAGTACAGCGGACAAAAGGCTGGCGCATTCAACAACAACTCTCCTGTTCCAAACTCTTCTGGCCGCACGGACGTGGAAGGCTGCTGTTTCTGGGGACGTGGTGTAATTCAAACGACTGGAGTGTGCAACTTTGGAAAGCTCAACTGGTATCTCGGCGCTCGTGCTGCAGAGGATGGACGCGAAGCCATGTACCCAGATATCAACTTTTGCGAGCAGCCCGATGCCATTTGCTCGAGCGAAGAGCACAAAGAACTCAAGTGGATCGCCGGAATGTTCTACTGGGTCGAAAGTTTGCAGAGCTATAACGTTGGAGGATGGAACTACATTGATGAACTCCACAAATTCGTTGACAATGGCATGAGCGGTACCTCTTTTATCGATGCTGTCTCTGGCATTGTCAACCGCGGCTGCCATGATCCACCATGTGCTACCGGTGATGTTGACGGCAAGGCTGACAGATCCAACAACTTCTACAAGGTGCTTGCTGAGTTTGATATCTAATGGAAATGGATTAGACAATGATTTAGAGTTTACAGACAGTAAAGGCATAAAAATACGATTTAGCCCCACTTACCATACGTTGGATAGAGCCTCAATTCCATCCTGTATTTATCTCGGGGTGCTCTCAGTCTGCTCTAGTCCTTATCCATTTCTGTTTCGCTTTCTCCAGCCCGTCCACGTTACAAGCATGCTAGAAAATACAGTTTTCTAAAGCGATGGCTCTTTCATGCTGCTTTCGTTGACTGTTTACTTCTTGCCCAACTCTACAGATTTGGTTATTGGAACTCAGACCCTGTTGTCTGTTGTTGATTAATTTAGCTGAGGCTGTATTGGTCGAGTTTGCTGAGTAAACAGATCACGCAAGTCTTCCCCAACGATGGTTCAGCTGAGTGCAAGATTGTACTCAGTTTACTTGCAATTCTTCTATTCATCGCCAATGCTGTCACGATTATGACAATGATTAGATTCCGTACACTCTGATCACTACAATTTCAATTCAAACGAGCAACGAGGAACCACCACAAAACCTATGAGGTCCAAACATCATCTCCATCCATGAATTCTCCACTGAGATCAAAGTCATCATCCAATAAGTCCCATTCGCCATCTTCATTAAACTCTACTATTTCATCTTTATCCATCAACATGTAACCTCCCTTCTTAAACGGAGTCCACGGAATCTCTTCATCTTCATCTTTAGAATCTAAGAGCACCCCTCTTGGACTCTGACCGTTCGGTGCTCTTTGCTCCTCAAACATTGCATCTTTGTCGAGCAACTCTTGTGGAATGTATGGATTGGTCTTTCCAGGTGAGAAGTCGAAATCATATTCGTCAATCATGACAAGATCCCCTTCCAGTGCTCCACGAGCAATGAGTTCATCAGCAATACCGAGTGCCTGCAGCTGTCTTCCGAACCTTTCAACTGCTTCCGGGTATTCCCAATGAGTCATTTTTGCTACTTGTTCAATGTATGGTCCCTTCACTCTCCATTGACCTGGATATGCTGGGTCAGAAGTGATTTCTAGAGAGATTAGAAGAAATGCGAGGTTGAGTTGATAAGAACAAGTAACCTTACTCTATGCATGGATTCAGTTCAACTCACCGTAATCGTCACTGTCACTATCCAGAGCTGCCTTAGAGAAGTCTACTTCTGCCAGAAGAATATCTTCTTCCAACCCTCCAAGTTCTTCCTTATTCTTCTCTTTCTCTGCCTCTACAAACTTTTTAAGTCTTGACATTAACTCTTGTACATTAGCTGTAGTCGCAGCTGAAATTGTCATCACTCTTGAATGTCCAGCGGCTTCACGAAGTTGTTCCAAAAGCTCGTCTTGCTTCTCTCTGACTTCAGGAACATCAACTTTGTTGAGTACTACTACCTGAGGCTTTTTGCCCAACATATCATCGTATGCTTTCAATTCATTGTTGAGTATATTAAAGTCTCCGACCGGATCATTTGACGTTCCATCTACAACATGCAGTAAGACTTTACATCTTTGTACATGACGCAAAAACGAGAATCCCAAACCAGTGCCTTGAGAAGCACCTTCAATAAGACCAGGAATATCACACAGAACAAGGCCCGAGCTGTCCTCACCCAAATCACATACTCCAAGGTTTGGAGTGATGGTTGTAAATGGATAATTTGCAATTTTGGGCTTGGCTGCCGAAGCGACAGATAGCAATGTACTCTTTCCAGCATTCGGCATTCCCAAAAACCCGACATCTGCCACCAATCTCAATTCAACACTTAACCACCTTTCCGCTCCTGGCTCGCCGCGTTCACTGAACTTTGGAGCGGTACGTCTATGTGTCATAAATGCAGCATTTCCACGCCCCCCTCTACCAGCCTTGGCAACAATCAATGTCTCACCATCTTTTCTCAATTCACCTGCCACCTTTTGAGAATGCAATTCTCTAACGATAGTTCCGCAGGGTACTCTAACATAGACATCATCTCCCTTGACTCCATCCTTCCCTTTACCTATACCATTCTTGCCACTGTCTGCCCTTACATGAATTTTACTTCTTAATCCGGCAAGTGTGTTTAATGATCGATCCGCAAGGAAGTAGACATTGCCACCTGATCCACCGCGTCCTCCGCTGGGACCACCCATGGCCTCGCCCTTCTCTCGTCGAAATGCGACACAGCCATTGCCACCTGAGCCAGCCGTGACGTGTACTCGAGCTGTATCAAAGAATTTCCATTCCGGCGGTGGCTGTTGCTTGTTTGTGGAAGTTAACTGCGATGAACCGGGTGCGGCATTCTTCTTGGCTAGTGCTCGAGCTCTTGCTTCTTCTGCCTTGATTGTGTCTGCATCTTTTTCTACCGCAGAAAACAGTGATGTCGATGGATGATGTGTTTGTGTTCTAGAGGAAGTTATGGACTGAAATGATGATCCCGAATTGAGCTGCAGCATGAGGAATAGAGCTAGTGGCTTCATTGTCGCTCGGCTTCGTGTGGTGTGCCGCCGCTTCGGCATCATTCGATATGATTGCTCCATCTGAGATTGTGATGTGTGGGTGGTGCTGATTGGTGTTGATGGATGCTGTTAAGTTGCTATACACGACCATTATCTTGAAAATAATCGCTAAAGACGACTTTTAAATTGCTCACATTGCCTACCATATCCGATAACTGGTGGGCGGTGGCGGGAGGAAGCGGATTCTTTTCTCTTCTCTCTTTTCCTATGCAATCGCTGTGCTTGGTCTTGACGGTCGGACGGTCGACGAGCACGATCTGATTGAACGAATCCATTCGAATGCCTCACCTCCATTTGCAGTCTCATAAATCGCTATCATCGATCCTGATCATCGCTGTGCACATCACCCTATTTCACACATTACTCGTCGCATCACTGTCACATCATTCAAACATCATGTCCAAGCTTCGTCCTCTCAAACAAATCCTGCCCCAAACACCTCGTCACTGGGTCGGCGACGGCTTCCACGTCCACCCCGTCTTTGCCAACAAGGCATTCACAGAAGAACTATCACCCTTCTTGATGTTTGACTACGCTCCACCTACGGCTTTTTCTCCCGGTGGCCATCCACGAGGAGTGGGGCAACATCCGCACAGAGGATTTGAGACCGTTACGGTGGCATTTCAGGGAGAGATTGAACACAAAGACTCGGTGGGTAACAAGGACACCATTCGTGCGGGAGATGTGCAGTGGATGACTGCTGGAAGAGGCATCATTCATCAAGAATATTTCAGCGAGGAGTTCGCCCAGAGTGGCGGCGTACTTGAGATGTGCCAACTGTGGGTCAATTTACCGAAGAAGGATAAGATGGTGAAGCCTGGTTATCAACCCATTTTGGAGAAAGATATCCCATCTGTTGATTTGTTTGCTTCTTCTGAGGATGGAGAATGCGCAAACGATTCGCAAGCTGTTGGTAAAGTGAGAGTGATCGCTGGATCGTTTCAGGGTACGAAAGGACCCGCATCTACATTTTCTCCTGTTGAACTATGGGATGTCATACTCTCTAAATCAAACAACATTCTAGATCTACCATTTCCTGAAGAGTACAATTGCATCGTTTTTGTAAGAAGAGGAAAAGCCAGTATCCTAAGTGAGAATGGTGTACATGAAGTTGGGCCTCAGTCTGTAGCATTGATGGAGAAACAAGGCAGCATTCTTCGAGTGAAAGCAGATGAAGACGACACGAGCTTGCTTGTCATGGGTGGTATGCCACTGAACGAACCTATTGCGGCTAGAGGACCATTTGTTATGAATACTTGGGATGAAATAACTCAAGCAAGCAGAGATTATCAGTTGGGAAACTTTGGATCGTGAGCAGTGACTGTGTCGAGAGTCATTGTTGCAATGTATAATACTTGGAGAACCTAGAGTCTAAAGTACTACTTTGAAACAGCAATATTCAATTATTAGCTATTTATGGTCATTAAGAACACAAACACAACACTATGAATTCTAATCTGAGGCTGATCTCTCAAAACTCTAAGGCTCTGCATCAGCACCAGGACCATCATAATTTACAGCCTTATCGTCCAACAACTTCACGTATTCCATCATACCAGGAAACGCCTCCAAAACTCTCTCATAGTATTCCTTGATTCCATCCGGAACAGTAGCCCAGAACTTCTTCCTTCCTTTCAACAAGGTAATCAAAGGCGCCACACTCAAATCAGCAATTGTAGGAGTGTCCGAGAAGCAAAACTTCTTTCCATTCAAAAACGTATTCTCAATCATAGGAAGTGCACATCCATCAACTTTTTGAATTGCACCTTGGCCTGATCTTCATTAACGTCAACACCAAACATCATGTACACAATGTGAAACAAATCGGGGTAGAACGAGGAGTTCCTCCAATCGATAACCATGTCAATCTTTCCTTTCTTCTCTACATCAGAAGGATACAGCTCTCCCTTTGTATCAAAGATGTTGCACAAGCATCTCATGACTGCAGAAGATTCCCATATAGCAGAACCGTCTAGGAATTGAAGTGTAGGGAAGCAGTGGGCTGGGTTCATTGCAATGAACTCGGGAGTGCGGGTTTTGCCCATGGCATCGATGATTTGCACAGTGTGGAGATTCAAGTGTTTTACGATGGCAAGAGGGCCATGTGAATTGGCGGCTGTGGGTGAAATTTATCGACAGAAGTGAGAAATCTATACAAGAGTATGCAAGTACGGGCAAGCTCGCAGCTCCTGACCACGATACGAACACGAACAGATAGTAGTACGAGCACTTGTCCACGAGTATCCACGGCACGGGCGAGAACTAGGGAAACATGAAACATCATGCTACAGCCGGTGCTGCCAACACGACCAAGACAGGCACCATGTTGAGAGTCGACTACTTACAAATGGGCAGGACGTGGAGCTTCATGGTTGATACGTTGTTAAAAGGATTGGATTGGATTGGTATTATTTGTGTCAACTTTCTCTTCGAGCAAATCTTCGAACTTCGAGATAAAAATGAAAGCAACAACGAACTTCGACAAGCCATCACCTCCTTTCTCTATCCTCCTCTCCTTTCTCCTCTTCTCCTCCCCGATTGATTGTAGCTTGTTAGATTGCTCTCACCGGCCAACCACACGTGAACATGCTTTTCTATCAGGTATTAGCGCTAGCATCCCTTCATGCCGTAGATGTACGGGCTTTCTCTCCCGTACATCGTTCAAACATCAACCCACGTCCCCATTCGCTGCTGTTTGCTGCAATTGGAGAAGCTGAACTCAAAGCAGAGCTGGCCGAGTATCTCAAAAAGCGAGAAGAAGTCAAGGCTGACGAGGTTGCTAAAGCGTGAGTTGATAGATACACATCATCTGGCACGAATACTTTCTATTTCACAATTCAACCATTACTTATGTCTCCCTTTCATAGGGAAGTAGGAACTGTAATTGGAGGCACGCGGGGAAATAAAGTACTTGAATTTGTCTCTGGCAGTCCAAACAAAGCACGTATTCAAGAAGAAGCACCCGACATATTCGATTATGATGAACTAATCAAATATGGGTACTCACATCTTACAACACCAATCATGCAAAATGGAGGCCGAAGGGCAATGTACCGTCTGATGGAATTGCCAGAACCAGCAATACCCGAGAGGCTTACTAAAAAGAAAAGTGCTCCCAAGTTAGTCATTGACAGAGATGGCAAGACTGATCGTGCTAGATACTCTGGTTTGAAGATGACCCAAGCTTTGGATGATGAGGTTATGGGTCAGGTGTTGCAAGAGACGATAAATAAAGTAAAGGAGGGGAAAGAGTTGAGAGAAAAGTTGCAAGAGGAAGATTATGTGATGCCTTTTGCTGGTGAGTTTGTGTGTATAATGTACTATCTTGTGATGATATCAACAGATGCGCTTATTGTTTGCTGGATTCATTTCCACCTGCTGCAAGACAATAAAAACAAAGGCCCACGTCAAACACCTCTTTGGACAGCAGAGAAACTAGATGAAGCAGGAAAACAGGCAGGTCAGGCGCAAGCATGGGCAAAAAGAGCTCGTATGGGTGAACTTAAGAAAGATCCGTATGAGTCACTAGAATTGACTGGAAGTCTACGGATATATAGTATTTTCTTTGCAATTACAACAGCATTTGCATTTGGAAATGCCACCCCAACAGTACTAACAATTGCTGGTCTGAGTTCAGATGAGTTGACCGAAGTTATGCGCATTCCATCGTTGGTTTTGTTAGTGGCCGCGGCTGGATCTGCAATAGTAAATGGGGCAGTAATGGCTCCACCAAAGAGACGCTCATCAATTGTTTGGTTTATAAAAGGTTTGATGGGAGGCCCTCTCGCTGTTAGGCAGTTACGTGACCTAGATTACTTGAAAACTATTGGTGAAAGTCAAGAGAGCTAATTGCGTTCCCTATTTTGTTACTTGGCTGCACCCGGATACCTAAGGCATGAATCTTGAAGAGAAGAGATATGAGACGATGCCAAGGTGTCAACAGTACACAACATTTAGAAGCAGAATTATTAGAAGTACAAGTTATAGTTCGACTAGTTCAGCCTCCGCATCAAAGGGTGCAGCAGATTTCCATCGTCTTCTTCAACATCTTGGGTATCAACCATATCGTTTGTTTTGTCACCCTCGGCTTCCTCATGCACGCCTTCATCACCTTCATGAGCAATAGCTGCCCCATTACCCTCACAACTGATCCCATCTTCAGACAGCTTTGCCTCTCCTAGCTTTCTCTTTCTCCTTTCTGCCTTGGTGGCATTAGCCTTTGCTAAAGCTGCAATTCTCTTTTCTTCGGGTATAGTCCCACCCGCATCACTTCTAATTTTTCGGCTCATATCTCCTCTTCGAGAGCAAACTCTGTTTACCAGATGCTTTCTAAAATCACTAGTGTTTCTACCCCAGGCATGTGCTAGCAATCCCTGCCATTTCTCATCACCAGAACTATGTTCCTCGATTCCAACCAATAGGGCCATCTCCAAAATAGCAGTTTGTGCCTCACACTCCTCGAATTTGCATTTCAACGTTTTCGGCGGCTTGAGCCCTCTAGCGAGATTTTCAGCACGACGATGCCACCCCGCTTCAGAAGACGCATTGTCTTCCAGCAGTTTGGCCAGAGGCATCATTGTTACAATTTCATATTCGGATTCTTTCCGCCCTTGGTCTTCATCCCCGGATACGTGCTTTGGTTCGTCTACCAACATAATCCTGGGGAATCTACCATTCTTCCACATGAAACTCGCCGGCAATACACTATCGTAGACACTCTTTCCTTGCGGCTTTACCTTCCTTTCATCTGCCTTAGTTTTCTTCGGTTTGTGTATTTCATTCCAGTGACGTTTGCACATGTCATCAAAGCCAGATTGCCGTTGAGACTGACAGCCTTCTACCTCGCATCGTTTGGGTTTGGCTCCGTGAGTTTGACAATGTCCGTGTGATTTGATGGAGTTGGTGCAGCCGGAGAAGCGGCAGATTCGTTTTTTGCGGCCGGAGGCTGTTAATTCTACTGGCTTTGGTTTGGATGCTGATATGAAAAGTACGAAAGCCAAGAGACAAGAGATGCTTGAGATGAGGGAAAGACACCAACGCCAGCTCTTGGTAGAAGAATCACATCCACTAACACGTTCTAATCAGATTAAAATATACATAACAAAAAACAAGCTATGCTACTACAGATTGATAGCATACAGCGCAGCACCTGAAAGAGATCAGCAAGGCAAACAAAGTCACACCCATCACAATGTTATTACTAGCACACAAATACTAGCAAAACCAAGAAGCAGGCATGCAGCAAACAGAACGATGATCAAATATGAACAAACGGCCACAGTGCGTCAACAGTCAACACTACCTTCATATCATGAAAAAAATCGGCCAACGCTCACCTTGAATAGACAACATACTCTCTGCGACATCCTGCTCCCTCGGAATAACCGGCGGGCTTTCCCGTGGTCCGAGTGCAGGATGTGGTGGCCGGGAGGGGGTGCCGTTGACTGGGTAGCAGTAGTTGAACGCCATTGAGCTGGTGTAATTCCGTTTGTTGTCCGTTGTTAACGGGTGCGGCTGTGGGCGGTTGTTGCGCCCAAGCAAGAGATAGGGCGCGGCAGGTGACTCCCAGGGCGAATTGTTCTACAACGTTCACAGGCAATTATGCCCGTGGGCGTTTTTGACCCCCTCCAAGTGCCCATCTTTGCCCACTTCCCCCACTTCTCTCTCTCCCTTTGCCCTCTGAACTCTGAAGCTATTAGTAGCCCAGCAATGCAATGGCAGACTACGACATAGACGTCTTCCCCTCCGCCTCCGAACTACGCTCCCGCGCCCTCGAGGAATCGCGTCGTCGCCGCCTCGAAGCCTCGCAGAAACGACGCGCCGAGTGGGAACGACGCAATGAAGAAAAGGAACGGGTCCGTCGCGTCAAAGAGGAGTGGGAGCGTGAGAATCAGAGTCAGGCTGTGGCTAATGGTGCCAGTGGTGATCATGTAGACAGCGATGGAGAAGGCGGGAGTGAATCGTCGCCGGATTTGATGGAGTCTCCTCCTCCTGTAAAGTCTACGAAAGCTGCGGGTAGATTGAAATCTTCTGATAGTGATAGCGAGGATGATAGGCGAGGATTTGGTACTGTTAGAAAATCGATGAATTCGGTAAAGGACAAATCAACCACCAAGAGGTCCAATCGGAGATCTAAACTGAGTAATATAGACAGTGATGATTCAGATGATGGTGATCATAATTGTGCAGCTAGAAAAGAGAATGCTTCAATACTTCGTGGTGGTAGATATACCTCCGATTCTCCTAGAAAATGGCAACGAGATGCAGACTCTCCAAAAAAGAGTGAAAGCTATCGAACAAATAATCATGCTGTTGACAGGGAAGATTATGCAGCAGCACTATCTAGAAAGTCACCTAAGAAAAAGCCATGGCAGATGGACAGCAGTGACGAATCCGAGGTAGTAGACTTTGAATCCCTGCGTCAAAAGAGGCTACAAAAGCAGAGTAGTAATCAGACACAACAAACCAATCAATACACTAGAGACTCTCTATCCAACACCAAACCATCCGTCAAATTCTCACCCAAACTACCCAAAAACAAAAAGAAACACAAATATGCCGAAAGCAGTTCCTCCAGCGAAGACGAAGCTGCCTTGGAAGAAGCGTTCAAAAAGAGATTTGAACAAAAACAAAGAGCCAAAGCGGCAGCAGCTGCAGCAACGGGGAACAATCAAAGATACAGTAGCAGCAGTGGTGACACTGGTATACCCAACAAATTTCGAGACGACACCAATAACATCAGTAGTAGTAATCGATACAGTAGCAGCAGTGGAGAGTCAATACCCAAAAAGTTCGAAGAACAACTCAAAACCACCGAAAGGAATCGATACAGCAGTAGCAGCGGTGACAGCGTACCCAAACGATTTCAAGAACAAATTGTTGAAAATAATAAAGCACCTTCAAAGCAAGTCAAACGCTCTCGTCTCACGCAACGTCATGATTCCTCCTCCGAAGATGAAGCGGAACTAGAGAATCTGTTTCGTAAGTCTATGGAAGAGAAACGACTCAAGAGTTATAAACGCAATCCCCTTTCTCAGGCTAAAAAGGAAGATGATGATTGGAAGTCGCGCATTATGGAGGATGGTCCTAGACTGCATGTTACAGGAGAGGGATTGGTGGGCAAGGAGATTGTTTTGGCGGAGGATCAAGTGAAGGAGGTGAAGGATAATGTGTCCGATTTGGGTGTGAGTCAGGATGGACCTTCTAGGAGGATGAGGAGGGGGCAGATTTCTTCGCCTGATTCACCGGCTTTGAAGAAGAAGCCCGTCCAGGATGATTTGTGGGATGATTGGGATGATGATGATGCCGAGAAGGCAAAGGATACTGATAGCGACGATATGCCCAAGAAGCGTGGGCGCAAAGCTGCTGCCAAATCCAAGGAAGATGATTGGACTGATAGCAAGAAGAAACAGAGATCTCGGCCGAAGAAAGTTGTTGACGATTCGACATCGCCCCAACCTGTTCGAAAGCGTCCTTCTCCATCGAAAAACAACAATGACGCTCCCACTGCACGAAAACGAACAGTCAGAGGCAGACGGCCCGAACCAAAATCAGACAGTGAAGCATCTGCCTCCGATGGTGAAGAAGAACACGCGAAGGCCCAACTAAAACCAAACTTTGCCAATCCGCTATTCGAGCCAGGTCCGCTGGAACCGTTTCTGCTTTCGAGAGGCGAAGAAGACAAAAAGCCTTTGGCTCAAGAGCTTGAGAATGGAGTCGTGGAGCACCAGGTTCCTGCCTCGATGAATCGTTATTTGCGAGATTATCAACGTGCGGGTATTCAGTTTATGTATTCTTCCGTGATTGAGGGCAAGGGCTGTGTTCTCGGTGGTAGGTATTCGGTTGTTGTTTTCTTTATATTCGTTACAGGCTCGCTGTACTTAGATTCACGCGCTTCTTTTCAGACGACATGGGATTGGGCAAAACTGTGCAGGTATGCTTTTGTGTGGTTTGCTGTTCAACTGAGTCGTGATGTCGTTTTCTCACTTCGATTCGTTGTTCTTTATCTTTGTTCATCAGGTGATTTCGTTGATCGCAGCCTTGCAACAGAAGACTGGCACAGGTTTGGATAGGGTTATGATTCAGCGGCTTCGCCGTGACGTTTCTAAGGTGAGAGAGGGTAATCTCTTTGAATAACAAGGTGCTGGCTCATTTAACGAATTGCCTCAATTCATCACTACAGGCTATCAAAATAGCCACACAAGCTCGGTTAGATAAGAACCTCGGCGTTCATACCGATGTTGATCCTGATGCAGTATTTGATCATATCCAGCGCCCTGCTTTTGCTCCAATTCTCATTATTGTACCAACAAGTGTGATTCAGGTTAGTAGTTCGACGAATCCTTTATGCTCTTTTACATCAATCAATAGTCTAATGACATGTGATTAGAACTGGGCAAACGAATTCGAAACATGGGGTCACTTCAATGTTTCTGTCTACGCAGGTTCCAATAGAGAAAAAGCAATTGAAGATATTGTCAGTGGTACGAACTTCATTCTCATCGTAGGGAAGTCACTGATTACGAGAGAGGCAGATTTTGTGAACCTTTTACGCGCAGAATGGAGGCTCATATTCGTGGATGAATATCACGAATTCAAGGTAAGTATCTATAGCTTCTTGTCAACGTTGATTCAACTTTATATCTCTAGAAGCTGATCTCAATATCACGAATTCAAGAACGAGAAGTCCCAATCATACAAGAACCTGGAACAGCTGCGGGATGACATACAATGTCCTATAGTAGGCATGACAGGAACCCTTATGCAGGTAAGACAATATATTTGCCTTTTTGATGGGTTTATTAGTGTATGTGGGGCCCTAACACTTCTTTCCCTAATATTGACTCTAGAACAATCACATGGAACTGTTCAATCTGATTGACTTAGTGAGGCCTGGTCTCCTTGAAGATCGAATGACTTTCAAGGAATACACCTCCAAGCCGATCATGCTGGCAAGAGCCAAAGATGCAAAAGATGATATTAAACGAATTGCAAAGCAACGAGAAGAGGAGTTGATGAGAACAATATCCCCGGCATTCGTCGAAAGAAAGAAGGAAGTTGTACTGAAAGATTCTCTGACTCGTAAAAACGAAAAGGTGCTGGCATCATTTGTACTCTCGAGAAATGTGGCCACGTCTCTCATCCTTCTGTTCTTCACTCCAGGTTATATTTTGCGAGCTCTCTGAACTGCAAAAGAGATTGTACCGTCATTTATTGTCACTACCTGATTACGAAATGCTCCGGATGGGCAATGCGGTAGGTTGGTGTGTATCATAGTTTCTACTAGGCCAAGTACAAACTCATATCGCCTTTTTAGCCCTGCGGAGCTTGTAATGTAAACCAGCAGTACTTCATGGGTTATAAAAGGTAAGTCATGATATCAATGCTAAGTACCTTTACTTCAATCTAAGGAGGATAAATTAATCCTTGTCTTGCATCTCTCAAGGATGAAAACACGCAAGGAGCAACTAAGTTACCAACGACGTCACAAGGAGGAGTTGGTAGCACGCAAAAAATGTTGTTTTCGGTTTCCATTCGAAGGCCTGTTTGTTGGAGATGACCAAGAACCAGGTGACACAATTAACCGCAATGCTATCTTGTGGATTCAGAAGCATAAAAAGATTCTTGAGGACCCCAATGCACTTCCTGAAGGTGTAGAAGTCGTCGAGGAACTTGAGGATGGGTACGCTTTAGTCTCGTGTAAAAGCTGCCCAAATTGTATTTCACTTTCAGCAATGAGTAAATTGCACAAGGTCTGCTCACATCCATCATTGTTACAAGTAGACAGAACTGCACCATCTGGAACAGAGACAGACAAGAAGATTGAATTTGCCAAAATTGCATTTCGGGATGACATTCTGAACGAGCTTCCTGGCCAAAGCATCTATAGATCAGATGGCATCATGGATGATCACTTGAAGCTCTCGGGGAAAATGAGAACATTAGATTATTGCCTTAGACGTTACATACGCAAGAGAGACCGCATATTAGTGTTTTCTTACTCAACTGCAACATTGGACTTGATCCAGCAACATGTCAAGATACAAGGGTGGTCTCATCTTCGTTTGGATGGTCAGACACCTACGTCAGCCAGACAGTCGCTTGTGGATAAGTTTCAAAAAGACGAAACAATATCTTTATTCCTCATTAGCACCAGGTAAGAAAAGAAATTGAATCATCTCGTACTTCTGCAAGTTTTGGTCTGTCTGAGTTCACATTTTCTGATGTAGAGCTGGTGGACTCGGTCTGAATCTAACTGCAGGTGCGTAAGACTGTTGTTTGTTATGAAGTTGAAATTTCCTCAAGCTTAATTGTCGATGCAGCAAACAAGGTCATCATTTTCGATGGTAAGGTCTATATAATATGCTGTGACAAATTATTGTTAGATCTTTGACTGATTTTTTCCAACACGCAATTGCCATAGTCAATTGGAATCCTTCCTATGACGAGCAAGCTCAAGACAGATCATACAGAATTGGACAAGAAAATGATGTAGAGGTAATACGACTTGTTGCTAGAGGAACAATCGAAGAACAGATGTATGCAAGACAAGTTTACAAGGTGCAGCTCAAGAAGCAAACGCTCGGTGGCAATGTTGATGGCAAAGCTTTACCATCGATATTCAAAGGTGTAGATAAGGACGATAAGAGGAAAGGTGAATTGTTCGGTTTGGAAAATTTGCTCATGTATCGAGATGGTAGTTTCATGCAATTGTTGGTGAGTCACTTCCTTTCTCATCGCTGCACAGTACCTCTACCTGCATTAGCGACCTTAACATGTGATAACTTCTTGTAGTGGAAGAAAGCTGACAATCCCAACGAAGCGCATGACGTGAACGAAATTTCTCGTTATACTGCAGATGATATGGACAAAGCCATGGAAGAGGCAGAAGCTGAAAAAGATTCTGACAATAGTGACAGTGAATACGAAGAAGTTGCCAACAAAGTGAAGGCATCTGGAATTAACCACGAGGATCTCTTCAATGCAGAGCGTGGGAAAGCTCGTTATGCTCAAGGAGATGATGGCTTCGAGGAGGAGATGGGAGGTCAAAGTCAAATGATTCATGTCGCAACCAAGTTGGCATGCGAGAATTTTGAAAGTGATACCTGTGGTGAAGAAACTGGTGACGAGGAAGATACTAAACAGAAGAAAGCCAAGGTGAAGCAGGTCCTTCATCCTGTCGCGGAGGAAATGGATGATAAGCCATCACCTGTGAAGAGTTTTGCAGGTCAACCTAGTCTTGGAGGCAAGGTTAAAAGTGAGCAAAGTAGAATAGAAAATGCATCATCTATTTCAGCAGAAGCCTCTCTTCCTGTAACCCAACCCCCAGATTCGAGCAACGAAAAGACCGGGCCAAAATCTAGAAATAAGGTTTCGATTATGGGTGTTGTATTTGAAGAGTCAAAGAAAGTAGCTGAGAAAAGAACGAAAAAATCAGGATTGTATATTCCATCATACCCCAAATCAAAGAAGTAGCTCCTTCAATAATCATAATTGCTTTTAGATCATGGCTATAATTGGAGTTCATGTTGTGCCAGCACTTAAAGGCCATCACCTCTTGTTTGGGTCACTGCCAAAACCCAAAAAGAATTGTTCTTGATGATGACATTGGAGTTTGTATTTTTAAAAAGGCACCCTTATTGCCCTGTAACTACTATCAGTGGGGTCACTGCTAACTCTTAGGAGCTATTTAATCGTTGCCTCCTCCCCAATGAACCCAGAGTCTAGATCTATTTGGATGTCCTTTCCGTCAACATCTACTGGAGGAAGAATGTCTTCTGGAGGAAGTCTTTTGAGTCAGACTCAAACATGTGGGGGTACAATGGCGATGGATGGTGCTGCTACTGCTTGTGTTGCATTTTACCATGCATGGCTCTTTATAATTTGTAAAATGGCCACTATGAGACCTGATGATGTAATGGGCATGCCTATGAGTATGACCAGATTGTTGATGTCACTGGTCTTCTTGCTGTACCAACAGCACCACTCTCCGTTGATGAGAACATGGCATCAAATTCAATACTAATACTAACAAATCACCAAAATCTTGAGTAGTTGGAGGGTCAGCAATAAAGGAGGAGATAACTCAGAGAAGTGAGGACAATGTTGTTCTGTATCTTTGATTTTGAGAACCGGAAAAGGTATGAACTTCATTCCGTTGCTTGTTTATTTAGAGTTCTGCTCATTGCCCTCATTTGGCCATTAGTATTAGTAAAAAATATGCTGGAACTTAGAGGGTGAGGGCATGAGAAACAAGCCTATTGTCTGAGTTTCAGAATGACATGAGTAAAATATGAGATATTAGCAAAAGCATAAAAAGAAAGAAGAGGAGGAAACTCAAGGCTGAGGATCTTATGGAGGAAATGCACACAAAGTACTAGTAACACACGCACACGCTGTCGAGAGATGTCAAAGGTGTGATGAGCTGTTAGGAAACCTGATGCTGTGACCCACGGACGGTCATTTGGTAATAAGTAT